>JASDQU010502308.1:52608-63198 GCA_032191745.1 Picea mariana
CTCATGGATGCGAGTAGCGGCCACATCTCTTCTCAGAGATAAGCTACCAACGCCCTAGCTAGTTTATTTCCATTATGTCTGTAAGCATATTTCAGTCATTTGTTATTAATGACATGAAGTCTTATTTCCGCTGCATCTCTGTGTTTATGTGCATTTCTGTATTTCATTGTGTTCCTACATAAATCCGGATCAATGTGATACAATGCATTAAATGGTTGTTCCATATTATCAAGATTATATATGTACATATAGGTAAGTGGAGTGGGGATCAAACACATGCCTAATCTGAATTTTTTCAAGAGAGATCATGGTCCAAAATGTGGTTCATCTCTTAAATTTTTCTCCGAAAAAAAATCATTTTTCACATTAAACAAGAAATATTATGATATTATGTTCATGGACAAAAGTGTAGAGTTTGTTGGAAGTTTTTGGTTTTCATTTCCATAAGTTGATTTTTCAAAATATGTAATATAATACATGAGGGACATTTTTTTTCCAAAATTTCCCAAGACTTGCACACAAATACACATCCCTTTTTAACAGTTGTTCCATTCAAGCGAGCATATGTTAGTGAGAATGAAACCCTGGTGTGGACAATTGACGGTTTAACACTCTATTGTCCTCACCATTGTAATGAGCCCCTATTGGTTCCATTCTCAGTTTCTCTGTCCATTTATTGCAACTCCATCTCCACTAGAATTGAGCCTCTAGCTACCTACTGGCTTCAATCTTCATGATCATTATTTTTAACTCTGAAATTTATGTAAGCAATAACTTAGTTGAAACATGGACTTAAAATTTAAAACCGAGTAAATCATTCAGTGTTGTTGAGGTATGCAAATCTCCATCATTTATCCACAAAGCATGATCGAAACTAGCAAGGTAGAATACATAATGGGTGTTTCATTTATTGTGCTCTCTAATGGAAAATCTACCAGATGCAATATTCCTGCTGGATTCTTTAAAAATACTCCTCAATGACCTATAGGGATATTTTATGAGGGACAAAATCTCTCTTCAGCCTCGATTTTTCCTTTGTCATTTTGTTCACCTTTGCTGGTCAATTAAGCTAGATTTCATAAGGCATGATAGCCCAACTATTTTTCATTGCATAAACTACCAGTGACCCATTGCAACTTTGCAACCCAATTACCAAAAAAATGGCTGAGTAATTTCATCTCAATAATGTCCAATGTATACAACATACAAAGAGTGTCTCATGTCCAAGATAATTTTCCTTCAAGCACAAATTGTTCATTACATAAATTTTCAGATACCCATTGAAACTTTGCAACCCAGTTATAAAAATTTGGCTTAGTAATTTCATCTCAACAATATCCAATGTATACAACTTACATAGAGTGTGTCATGTCCAAGATAATCTGCCTTCTAGCACAAATAGTAGAATGTAGTGACATATGTATCTTCTTTTCAAAAATTATCATCCATGTAACGCAACTCTCCCAACCAATCTCTTTTTTAAAAGCCATCCCAGGCATTTCCCATGCTCTACCTGTCTGGAAAGAATGCATAGTAAAATCCCATTCTTCATTCTTCATGCTATGTCTACTAAATACCCATCATCAAGCACCATGGAAGTTTTAGGGGTTTGGGTTAATTTTGGGATAACGGTGAAATTGCTTGTGGAAAAATCTATAAGGAAATATGAATTATGAATTATATGAAATTTCAGCATTTACCATGTAAAACTTTTATGGCTGGATAAATGCTGAATGTGAAGTAATCAAATTCTAGATTGAGTGTAATGCATTTTGAATCCATTGGCAATGTTGGAATGAGAGAAATAATGTTGGAGTGAGGGAAATTATTTTTTTATGTCTATGGACTGGAGAAATGAGAGCTTTATGTGCCTTGGGGTTTTAAATCATTCTTCTTTAGACATTTTTATTTGCAATTATACATCACTAAAATCGTTTGATGGTTGCAAGTTTGAATTCATTGATGAACTTGTTTTTAGAACAATGGCTGGAAATCCTTTTTAGTTATTTTTCCTCACATTTAATGTCTTGATTTCATATCGCAGATTTACTAATGACATGGAGAAATGACATTGAAGCTTAGCGTTACATTGTAGGCACTAAAAATCTGAAGCTTACTTACTTATGTTAAATGCTTAAGCTTTTGGAATTGAAATTCAAGAACTGGGTGTCAAACTTTCAACATAAATTAAAGTTCATGCGTCACCCTCACCATTATTGCAACCTAAACAAGGCTGCATGGCAGTGTATACCTGTTGCTATGCAGTTATAATAAAATAAAAGTTATACATATATCTATTCAATTATGCTTAACAATGAGTATGTATTAACCCCGAAACTGTTTACTTTCTCAAATTTTATTAAAATGTTTACTTTCCCTCGGCTACTGGCTCTATTGTTATAGACTTTATAGCCCCCGCCACATCTGTAACAAGATGGGTAGGTCTACAGAAGTCAAGTTGGCATGCATTAAGATAAATATAAGATAAACATGGCCCTCGATGTCTATGTATTTTGTTTCAGATATGTATCTTGATTCACACTTGGTGCCATTTTGCTATATTCACCCTTGGTACTTACATGCAATATACATGATCAAATTTTGCATATTTAGTGTCTAAAGGTTTGGATTTACATTATGTGTGTGTATTATTAAATTTTGCCTATTTTATATGTTTTTTAGTAGACCAGTGCACAAATCAGTTCGCAGGTCGGTTCCGATCATGGTTCCGGTTTTTTTGGTAACTTCACTCATGATGATGAATCATGAGATACATTTATTATTTTTTTGATGTGATTTTGTATCAGCTTTTCAGAACTTAGGACTTGGGGCAGATATCAGAATTCAGTATCAAAGTGTGATGTATCACTTGATGGCATCTTATACAGCTGATATATCAGTTTTTTTTTCATATTTAAGTGGCAATGTGTTTGTTTGATGTTGTTGTTGCTTTAGATGTTTTAAAAACATGAAAAAGAGAATATTTTTGTATTTTTTTTTAAGTTTGCCCATATTTTCCCTGATATTTTCCCCGATATTGCTGATAAGCTATATTCTAGACTCTCGGCGATATATTCGCGAACACGCTAAATGTAACATTGATCTAAAGTACAATTATTATAAGAGGGATAAACCATTGGACACAAGCAGTTCCATTTGGCTAAGCTGCCATGACAGGGGGACTCTTCTGTCAAAATCACCCAAGACTTGCACTTGACCCTGACCTCCTATTTGTCTCTGGGGAATTGAACATTGGTGGGTGGCCTGACATAGCATTATCCTGACATGCCACTGTCTTCACTGCTGAACCACCCCGTTAACCAACGAGCTTCTTTGGGATGTTAGTGGGCATTAATATAGATTTTCTTTCATTTTTCATTTATATCACATATGTAGTTATGTACTTTCTTGCATGCAAGGTTTAAAGAGTTGAAGTATGTAGTTTGGACAGGATTGAACTTCATCTAGGTTGAGGATTTCCTTAGCTTGACCTTCTTGCTTGAAGAAACAAGTATCTGAAGTACCATAATTATAGTCTATAACATATTCCAAACAAAACAGTATTTGGATGTTTAACATTAGCAGCTTACATTGACTATAGATGAGAAATTTTATTGAGACACTTCTTTGTGATGAAAATTATTGTTGAAGTTTATTTGCAGAATGTGGTATCAAGATTTATGCAGTGGCATGAGGTTCCGAGCATTATAATTGGATTTTATGTACAGAGATCAGATCATCTTACTTAAAATTTATATCATATTTGAGCAGGAAAGAGCACACTCTTGAATAATCTTTTCCATACAAATTTCAGAGAGATGGATGCATTTAGGGGGAGTTGATCTGTCAGTTCCTTTCAGGTTTTATTTATGATATCATTGTTGGTTTGTTTTATGCATGTGTTTATATGCTATCATATATTTGCTATATGTAATAGAAAATTTACAATGGTCATCTTTTACTTTATGTTTTCTTTGATACAGGACTCAAACTACACAGGGTATTTGGATGGCGAGAGCAACTGGTATTGATCCTTGTACACTAGTCATGGATCTAGAGGGTACTGATGGGAGAGAAAGAGGAGAGGTGATGTTGTTTCTCCATTCTGAGAATTCATTTTGTGCTTTGACATTAGTTGCGCCATCAAGTTTTAATTTGTTTTTGTTCTGACAGAATAACTGTATGTAGCATAGTCTAGTAGGACTGGCTTAGGGACATTTTCAAACTTGTTTATAGATATTGTCTACTAATGCAGGCTTTACAACATCTAAAGCATTGGGCCACAAGCCCTATTAGACATGCTTGCAATGGTTATTATTATACTGAATTACTACAGATAGGAGAATTCCATGTTCGGGCTTTCTCTAAGTTCATTTCTTTCCCGTACTTTTTCTTCAGCACTTGTTAATTGTTTAAGATCCTAGTCCATGCTTTTTTGCGTTTATCTGCAATTATAGTAGTGGTACACTTAGTGACATTACAAGATCAGATTGCGTGATCCTATGCTGATTCTTTTTGTTCCAGTTTAGTGGAACATATCTCAAGACTTGTATTGTTGTCAATTAGTCTCTAACTGAAGCCAATATTGTTAGTGGATTTCATTCAAGATCAATTAATGGAATGCTTTTCCTGAATTGACTATATGATCATTTTCATCTCGCATAATTTTGAATGCGATTCAGGAATGTACATATTTGAACTTCCGATAGCATTTCTTACAATACAGTTTTATCCATATAAGAGACTAGGATTCTTTTTAGACTTTCCAATATAGGAAAACTATGTTCATTGACTTCGTTGTTCATATATACTTACTGTTTTAATATTTTAAAGAGCTGAAATGGTCAAATCTTTGAAAGCATTCTTCTAAAGTTACTATTTCGGTTTTTGTTGAATCCTTTGTATGTTCCAACTTACAGGTTAATGTTGAAACTGATCCATTGGCTTCGATATCACTTCACATACTTAGCACAACCAATACTGTAATCTAATTGACTTTCAAATATGATTCTACAGTTGCATGCACAGATTCGTAGAAGCTACAAATAGAAATCAAGCAACAGCCAGTAAAACCTGCAGACTGCAATATTCGATTCTTTGTTTAAAATAACTTAAAAATGGAAAGAATGGAAAACTTAGGAGAAATGGACGGTGAAACGGAAAGAAAGTGAAATGCAGGGATATCTCGAAAAGTAAGACAACAACTAATTATTGAATGCGCAGTTTATGTTGCATCCCAAATGACATCTTCAACCTCCCATCTAAAGCTAGTAATCAGAAAAATAAATTCTCTGCTGCAGATGCACGCCTCTGGCTTCTATATTCTGCTATAGGCTATGATTTGTCCTGTCTCAGTGCACTAGAGATGCATAGGTGGTGGTAATTGTGAAGACGAAATGAACCACTTTTATTCCCTACCCATGTCTCTCTCTTGTGAATTTTTGGTCTCTCGCAAATCACAGGGAAGCAGTATAAGCCTCTGGCTTCTATATTCTGCTATAGGCTATGATTTGTCCTGTCTGGTTTGAAGTAAATATAAACAAAGTGGATTTCAAACACTTGGTGATTAGCATTCATGCAGGGTGAATACTTGGCAAACACTTGGTTATTAGTATTAGTGCACTAAATATTAGACAGTGAAAATAAAGCTTAGACATTTAATGTCATACTTTATTTTCTAGGTTTTGAAACAAACATTTAGCAACAGTTACCTTAATTGCAATATTATCAATTTTTTTTTGATAACCATCAACTAGGTAATAACAAGTTGGTTTCACTGACCAATTAAATATCAAAAAAATGTTTTTAAACAATTAAGAAAAATAAAAAAAATTGAAACTATTTGGAAATCGACTCAAAAAATTTTGTTTTGTTCTACAGTGAATTAATAAATAATCAACGAGATATCGATCATATATACCATACCTACAGGTATAATAACAAAACTTATAAATATTACATATTTGCAATGAATTGTCTTTAAAAGATTAATTAATAAATAATCAACGAGATATCGATCCTATATACCATACCTACAGGTATAATAACAAAACTTATAAATATTACATATTTGTAATGAATTCTCTTTAAAAGATTAATGGAATGCTTGCATTATGGGCATAATTTATGTACAAATAAAAAAGCAAAGACACCTCATGTGAAAGGGCCTTCATTACATTGGTTTTAAAAATAGGATTCACAAAGGATTCAAGATCACGTTTTGACGTTCTTTGGAGATCCTTGGTTGGAGAGTTTTATCACTTTTTTAAAGACATCAAACTCAAAGGACAAGATGCCAAGATGCAAAAGGGCAGATTTTGAACAAGGCAAAGTAACACACATGTGCACATGGCAAAGAACACATCAAAGATGGTATTGGAAAAACAAATAAGGGGAGAAAGGCCAAGTCACTTTTATCTAATAGGATAAAAAAGGAAGATGATTTCAAGAGTATATAAGTTCTCAAGTAAGAGGAAAGGAGACCTACATGTGTCATTTATGGAATGAAACTATAAAACAAACTAGTTTTTAAGACATTGTCAATTTTGCAAGCACCAAAAGGCAGATAAGGAGAATGAAAGTGTGGATCAAGAAAACTATAATTTTAATTATTTTTTTTTGTAAATTTGTCCAGATTATCCTATTTGGGATGAGGACAAAACGATGTAAAGTTGGTTGGCCAAATAGAATAGGAAGGCTAAGAGTCACTTGGGAAACTAAGGATCACTTGAAAGGTAAAAACCATTTGGAAGGTCAAAAGTCACCCTATTTTGTATAAAGGGAGCTTTGGGTTACCCATTGAGTGAAGTATTGTGGGATTTGTGGTATCCGTTCTAGAACTAGCACAGCCGCTAACTCGTGGCTGAGAACGCTGAAAGGTTGGCTAAGAACGTGTGCCATAAAACGTCTGTGGTAATTTGTAATCCGTCTGTGGTAATATGAAACGTTTGGCTGCATGGTTTAATCATATTTAATCATTTAAACGTGGCAATTATATATCCTTACAGTAATTTTTTAATGTGATTAGGTAAATGTTAAAAAGTAAACATGTTAACAGATGTCTTGATAAATGCAAGAAAGTTATGAACAATAAATCTGACCCATTGATTTTACAAGACGACTAAGAATATACCAGCATCTTCAATGCATAGCCATCAGATTAGAGTTTAAGGTTAAAAGATCATTAATTGTGCCCATTGTCAATAGGTATACGCCTTTCGACGTAATGAAGTAATTATGAGAATTGAGTGTTTCCAAATTTCAAGAGATTTTATAAAAATTTCATCTTGGGCCCAAAGTTGAATTTAAATTGGTGTTTGAATCAATTGCAAATATTATTTTGTGACAAATATAAAATCCTAGAGGAACTTAAAATACATGATAAATTGTAGAGAAACAAAGAAATAACAGTGAAATAACCATCATGCCCTGCAATAGAAAAATATTATGTAGAAAAGGAAGAAGAAATTGAAAATCGGGTTTGTAGGAGCTGAAAACTCTACAAGGGTTTGGGTTAAAGTTTAAGATCCTTGTTGAGTAAAAAAAAATTGTGTTCATATTTTCGTCATGTTTATTTGAGAAACATATGGTATTAGGATGAATATATGGATTTGGTTATTCTCTGGGAATTCAATGTGCTTTCCATAATTATTATTATTTTCTTTATACATTTGAAGGTTCAAGGATAGATTTTTTTATTTCCTTTCACTTTGTGGCATGACTTAAGCATCTTCACCTTTTAGGATCTACTATGTTTATTTTATATTTTCTTTGAAAAGACTTATTGGTTATTTAGAAAGGGAAATGAGCTATACTTTGCTAAGTGAAGAGAAAAATGGTCCATGCACCAGGTTCCTATACCTTCATCATAGGGGACATATTAGCATGAGATCAACATTCCTATAATGCAATTATACTTTTGATTCCAAGACTAAAATAACATTACATGTATCCAATGGAGGATGCAATGATGTTTAATGCACTATCATTCTTGAATTCAAAGTTGAAGAACAAGATTGATAAGAAAGCTTGAAAAAAACCATTACATAGTTTCTGTGAATAATGCACATGAGCTTTCTATATAATTCATGATAATTTATTTCTTCATTACTTTTCTGCAACTCAATTTTGGGAGTCGGTATGTAGTGGGATCCTAGTGATAGACATTGCATGTGCTACCCTTAATGGGATGAAAAAGGGTGATAAAAATTTGATTATGCACCATGCCACTGGAAGGTATAGATATACACAATGGCATAATAACCCTTACTGAATATACATCTCTTATTGTTCATGCTTAATTATGGCAGTCTAACTAAGACTATCTCTTTTTCTAAGGTCTAATCTATGCCCAACATTTATTACAAAGTTATCTGTCCCTTTAATTTTTTATAAGCCAACAAAAATATAAGGGATAAAAGTGACCTCTCTTCCTTGGAAAGGGGTTCTTTTTGGGCACAAGTGGATGATTAGAGAAGAATTCATGCATCGAATGTGACCTATCAATATTCTTATGCTTTTGGAGTTATTCATGGATAGAATTATGTGTGTTCCTATTTAGGAACATTCTATGATGAACTTGTTAGAAGGGTCCTTTCATAATTGATGAATCAGTGATAAAGAATCCATAATAGAAGTAGTAGAGAAAAGATTAATATCTCCTGATCTTGATAGAAGTGGTGGTCAATATCAACATATGAGCTTTGTGGTGAAATATCATCAAAACTTATAGAAGGATATGCAAGCGAGTAAAGTGAGAACCTTGACAAACACAACCCCTCTTGCAACATTGTCTAGAGGATGAACAAGTTATGTTTCTTTCCAAATATATAAAATGAGTATATTGTAGTTTAATGAATACATTTTTCTATTATTATATACGGTTTTATACTTTATCGAAAAAAATTCCAAGACTACAAGATTTTATAATTCAATGAAAGATTCACCAAAATTTTACTAGATTTTATAATTCAGTGAAAAATTCTCCAAAATTTTACAAGAATATATAAAATAGAAAAATATTATCCAAAAAATTATATATACATATTATATTATTGATAAAATAACCTTTAAATTTTCCTATGTGTCATGAGATTAACCCGTTTATTGTACATATAAATTTAGAGAGGGGAGATTGGAAAAAAATACATATATATATATATATTATATTACTGATAAAATAGCCTTCAAATTTTCCTTTATAGCATGAGGATTACCACATTTATTATACATATAAATTTAGAGATTCTTAAAATTAAATTTGATGTAAAGTTTTCTTTCCACCATTTTTAAAACAATGTTTAATGTTCTATATTAAATCATAGCCAGAGAAAATTAATTTTATATTTCATTTTTATATTTTTATAATTAACATGCTAACACTTGTTTACCTTTATCTAGATTCTAATTTGTTTGTTTACTTTTAGCTTCAACGTTCAACTACCCTAACTTATTAATTTAAATTTTTTAAATTTCATTCAAGACAACTATTCACTATTTACACATTCATTGTTGATTATATTTGTGTTTTTATGTATCAAATTTTACTATTCCACATTTATTTCATCTTGGTTTATGTTCAATATATTGTCCTTTTGTGTAAATATTTCACATTCTTATAGCCCTTCTGTGTAAATAGTTTGACTTTTCCATTCCTCCTCCTTTTCATAGGAGAAAGTAAGTGTTTCCTGGTTGAGAGATATGTAAATTCATAAATCTATTTTTATTTTTTAATTTTAGTTGTTGAATCTTGCTTTTGCTAGAATTTAATTATACAACTTACACAACTTTCTGGACTTTATGTAAATTTTACAACAATAGTTTTCATTTAGTAACAAATTTTGTACTCTTTGATAACAACATTACTATTACCTTTACCTTTTCTAATATGCTTTTGATTTTTGTGTTCAAGTAATTTAGGTATGGTCTATCCCATATATTATTTTTAAGTGATAACACCCAATCTATAGACATTGCATAAAGTTTGGTTTTGATGTTTCAAAGTATGAGACAATTATTTCAAGTATTAATTTTCATTTTTTTCCCACAATTTTCGAACAATGATTGATGTTCAATATTAAAGCATAGTCGAAGGAAATGAATTTATTATGTCATTATTATATGTTAGTAAGTGATATGCTAATATTGATATGTTTTTTTTTTAGAGACTTCTATTGGCCCTTGGTTAGGGATTAAGGAAGAAAAGCGAAGAAGAAGGAAGAGAAAGACGGAGTCCGAACTGTGTAGAAGACACATTGACTGAGAATGGATCGAAGTAGCTAAAGAAGCAGAAAAGAAGGAGCGAAGTAAGGGAAAATGAGTCGTTGGACGAGAAGATCGAGGAGAACAGATAAGCAAGGAATATGAATCGTGGATAACACAGGAAGCAGAAAAAACCACCAATGGATGCTTTGGAGCACCTCGCGGGAAAGAAGGAAGAACAGGCTGGCGAAGCCCTAAAAATGAAGGTCAAGTTGACCTAGGGTTTTAGACACCTAGGGTTTTGGTATTTAGGGTTTTGACATCTAAGTTTTGGCCTAAGGTTGTCAAAGAGTTATTGTAATGTATAAATAAAGGTCTAGAGGGCTTGGG
>JASDQU010502308.1:86348-96535 GCA_032191745.1 Picea mariana
CTCGTCTCGTTGTTGCGACGTTGGATTTCATCACCAACTAGTGGCTCCAAAATTAGAAGGTATTGTTTGCTTGGTGATTGCCTCTTAGTTTTTGTTACTAGTGTGTGTTGTTTGTTTCTCGAAGTTGACCATAGGATTTTCGTTGGGGAGTGTATTACTTGTTTACAATTTCTCCCCCACGACGTTCACGTAGGATGAAAGGTTTGTTTCCGGAACATCCGGAAGCTTCACAACCTTTGCACGCAACAACACCTGAGGGCACCCCAGAGGACTCTCCTCGTCCGGGTGAAATTCCCCTGGTTCCTCTATCGCACGTGGACATAAGTGACGTCCCTAAAGTTTTCACACCACCTCCACAAGTCGAGAGAACTGATTCTCTCGAAGATTTTCGAATTCACAATACTATAAAGGATTATCGCGTCGTCGTCGACCTTCAGGGCAATTTCATCTTTCTGGAGAAACTCTTGCTGTATCTTCTGAATCGATTGCTGGGCCTTCTCACGGTGTAGTAGGTCAAGATCCTTTAGGGTCAGGTAATTTCTGACGAATCTTGTTTGGTACTGAACCCCCTGTTTACGAGCTCTTCAACCCTCCTGAGTCTCTTGAGCCTGAGACTACACCAGCGACTACCATATATAGTTTCTTCCTCCCTCCCGAGATGGCCCATCTCGCAAATACTACAAGTTTCCAAACTGAGATTCCGACGACTATTCTTGCCCCTATTAATACCCAGAGGCCTCCTGAGGTTAACCCAAATTTACCCCCTGGTTACCATGCTTTGAATCCTTCGTTGAATGTTCCTCATCCAACACCTCCACAAATTGCAGCTGGTTCTCCAGGTGGTCCTCAGTTCCCTGGGCATCCTATTCCCGGTTTCATCCTGACACTCCCTCCTCAATTGTTTCCTTCTGGTAACACTAATCCAACTGGCACTTTTCCGACTGTCGCGCCTAACTTGCACATTCCAGTTGGTGGACAGGGTGGTACAGTTACTTTTCCTCTTCCCGGACACAACGCAGTCACTGCCCAACCAACGGTTGGCGTACAACTTCCGGGTGGAACTATACCCGCAGCAGGAGGTCCAACCTCACCCCTTGGACAGAACATACCTCCTGAATTGGCCCAGTTTTGGACTCAACTTTTACAAAATCCTCCTCAGAATGCTGGGGGGCAGCAATTTGTCCCTATAGTTGGCCAACCTTACCCAGGGGTAACTAATCCTATTTGGGGAACGAATCAAACTACTCAACCCCAAATCCCTGCTCAAACTCAAGGCTCTAATCCTTGGGGTTACTACCCTATCCGCCCTCCACCCAACCAGCCAGGGGCTTCCCTCTACGAGCAGTCTGCTTACGCTGCTACTGGTTTGCCGACGGGGACTCCACCTCAAAGCCACCAGTACCCGCAAGTGAACCGACAGTTGTCGTTTCTTGCTACTTTAGACTTTCCAGATTTGTCTAGGATCCTGAATGATCCTATTCATCACTCTCCTCAATGGCCTGCTATCCCTGCCAAACTTCCATCGGATATTCCAAAATTCGATGGCAAGCCGGGAGAGGATCCTAATAATCACGTCATGACCTTTCACTTGTGGTGTTCATCCAACTCATTGATGGATGACTCCATTCATCTTCGTCTTTTTCAACGAACCCTTACTAGTTTGGCTGCGAAGTGGTACATTGAATTACCACGAGGTTTCTTTTCTGAATTCAACACCTTGGCCATGGCCTTTCTCACGCATTACCAGTTACCGATCCACTACGATACTGGGACTGAGATCCTAACATCTTTCAAACAAACGAAAGGTACTCACATATCAGATCACATACATGAGTGGAGACGTAGACGACGTCTCATCAAACTTGAACTCCCTGATCAGTTACTGGCTGAATGGTTCACGAAATCCTTCATGAACGAGATTGGTAAAGATATTGCTATGGGCGGTGTTGTGACAGAAGAGCAGGCTATAGCTAGAGCTCAATATCTCAATCTCGTTTATTTGCAAACGGGAACACTCTACACTTTATTGCCCGACCTACCTCGTCCTGGTACTTCCAGCACTTCTACTGCTCCAGCTGCCTCGCATGCAGCTGATGGTGTGATTGGGACTGCTCATACCCATTCACATTCTGTTTCGACCGCGACCCCTAAACCCACCTCTTCTAATGTTCAGAATGCCCCGTCTCCTGCTCCTCCCGCCGGTAAAACCTCAGAAGTGAACGCTGTTCAATCTACACCGACCGGTAAGAATAAATCAAAGAAAGGGAGAGGAAAGAATAAGGGGGGTAAAAATAATAATCCCACCGAACCTACTACGAATGCTCCTGTTGAAGAGCGGGATAAACGAAAACCGCGCTACCCGTGTCTTATCTGCGGTGACGATCATTATACTAAAGATTGTCCTCGACGTGCCGAAGTTTCTAAGTTCCTTCAGGGAACACCTAAACCACCTACCCTGGCAGTCTTGTCTCAGCCATTCCCGTCTCAGCAACAAGCCTCTTTGGTCATCCATGACCAACCTTCTACTTTGACCACATCATATGTTTTGATGTGTACCGGTGATTCCAAGAAAAATGATGTTGCAATTGCTACTAGAGCTAAAGACTATACTCCTTCTAAGGAGAAGGTTGATGACTTACCTCCTGATTTGGTACAATCTTCTCCGTCGAATCCACCTACTAACGGTCCTCTTCATCTCGAAAGACCGAGTCTTGATATAGTCTTACGACCCCCTAAAGGCGTTGTTCTCAAGTCGGCATTCAATCCTCATGCTTGTGCGGCTTAGAACTACAGTATTGTAGAAGATCTGGCCCAAGCACCTTCGGCGATGTCCGCCCTTGAGGTCCTTCAGTCTTGTCCTGCGCAACAAAGGGCCCTGTTGAAAGATATAGGTGGTATTGACCCTACGGATTCAAACTTGATAGTCTTTGACTTGGACGAACATGTTCCAAGGTTGCCCCCCCAACTTTCTTTTCAAATACAAGTTATTGTCGCTGACAAGAACATTTGTCGGACAATGGTTGATGAGGGGGCCTCTACGTGTGTAATGTTTCTTGCTTGTTGGAAAGCCATTGGCTCTCCTCCATTAACAGAATCACAGAATACGCTGAAAGCCTTTAATGGCTCGGGTTTTAAGCCTTACGGCGTTATTTCCTGCTTACCTGTCACTCTTGAAGGTAAAACCGTCCAAATTGAAGTCGAGGTTTTCGATTCCCACTTAGATTATAATCTTCTTCTTGGACGTAGCTGGGTCGATTCCATGCGTGCTGTTGTGTCCACTCTTTTCCGAGTCTTACGTTTTCCTCATCAAGGGAGAGTGGTTACAGTAGATAATCTTGCCTTTTTTCATTCCGATACTCGCACAGGAAATGTACCGTTCATAGCTAAGACCCCACCGGGCTACGAGAATGTTGGATTTGGTCTCTTGAAAGACTCGTCGTTAATGGGTACTTTTCCCATACCACCTCCACCTGACATTCTACGCCCGTCAGTTGCTTCGATTAACATGATCTCCGTTGTTCCTTATGAACTTCCTGCGTCTTTTGACCCTTGGATAGTCCCAAATCCAGGAGATCATGCTCGTTACGGCGACGTTATGCCATTAAGTCTGGTTGAGTCTTCTTATCAAGCGATTCAATCGGAAACCTCTTCTACATCCTCTCCGGAGGAGTTGTCTCCCGATCCTTTCCACGTAGTCTTTCCCACTGATGAGATGATCATGTCCGTCATGGCCGATACGCCTTGGGACGATGGGCATCATCGTTCCATTTTGTTTCTGGAACAACACACTCTGGAAAATTATGAACGAATTTCGACCCCGTCGACCGTTGTTGTCACCATGACTATTCCTGGATCTACACGAGATGTGTTTGTAGAAGGGAACTTAAGTAATATTTCTCCTACGATTCCCGTTGACATTTCAGTGAAACCTGGAATAGTAGAAAACGTTCACATTGGAGCTTCGTGTTCTCCAGAGGAAATTACCACTTACACTGCGTTATTCAAGGAATTTCGTGATGTTTTTGCCTGGAGTTACGAAGAAATGCCAGGTATCGACCCGTCTATCGTTGTGCATGAGATCAAAACATACCTTGGTGCCAAAACAGTACGATAGCGTCTCCGTCCTGTCCATCCACGCAAAGCGGCAGCCATTAAACTCGAAGTTGAAAAACTTCTTAAAGCCGGTTTTATTTACCCCGTGGCTTTGACAGAATGGGTTTCTAACCCAGTACCGATCGATAAGAAAGGTGGGAGTATACGTGTTTGTGTCGATTATCGGGACATTAATAAAGCTTGTCCGAAAGACAACTTTCCGACCTCTTTTGTCGACCAAATCGTAGATGACTGTGCCGGTAGTGAGATCTTTTCCCTTATGGATGGATTTTCTGGTTACAACCAGATTAATATCGCTCCCGAGGATCAACATAAAACCGCTTTCATTTCTCCTTGGGGTACTTTCTCCTACCATAAAATTCCGTTCGGTCTGAAGAACGCAGGTGCCACGTTTCAACGTGCAATGTCTTATGCATTTCACGATATTAAACATATCGTTCAACCTTATTTGGACGATTTTCCGGCTCATTCATTGTGCCGGGTCGATCACCCTATTCATCTTCGAGCTATTTTCGTCCATTGCCGGTTCTATCGCATTCATCTAAACCCGCATAAATGCGTCTTTTGCGTAGAATCCGGCCGTCTTCTTGGTTTCATTGTGTCACAACAAGGGATCCGGGTAGATCCGATCAAGGTTGAGGCCATTCTCAATCTTCCTCCTCCTTCTTCACTACGCCAGTTACAAAGTTTGCAGGGGAAAGCAAACTTTCTTCGCCATTTCATTCCGAATTACGCCGAGATTACTCGTGGTTTCACACGTCTCTTAAAATAAGGTTCAGAGTTTGTTTGGGACAAAGTTGCCAACAACGCTTTCGAAACTCTAAAGTTGTCCCTTACAAAGGCTCCTCTTATTTTTCCTCCGGATTATAGTAGGGACTACTTTCTTTATTTAGCAGCGTCCGAGTATACCATCGGTATGGTCCTTGTTCAAGAGGATGATAACCGCGATGAACATGTTATATATTACTTGAGTCGAAGTCTATCATCGACGGAAGTCAAGTACCAACATGTTGAGAAACTGGCTTTGGCTGCTGTTCAAGCAGTCCAACGATTTTGTCATTATATTCTCTCCAGAAAAACTACTGTGATTTCACATTGCAACCCCATGCATCATATATTGACACGTCAATTGCTGGGGGGAAAGTACTCCAAATGGATAGTTATTCTCCAAGAGTTTGATTTGGAATTCGATCGCGCCACATCGAAGAAATCATTGGTTTTTGCTGAGTTGATTTGTGATTTTCCCCACGCAGCCACGGAGAATGTAGCAGTTGATTCGTTACCTGACGAATCACTTTTTCTTATAAGTACCGATGACATTTGGTACAGAGATATCATTATATATCTCTAAACTCAAACTTTTCGGCCTGTTTTGTCCAGTAATGAACGACGTCGAATACATTACCAGGCTCGCCATTACATTATTCTTGGCGCCACTCTTTACTGTCGAGGCATTGAATCTGTCTTTCGACGTTGTTTGACCTTTGACGAAGCCGAGAAAGCTTTAAATCACTGCCACTCGGGGGCATGTGGTGGTCATATGTCTGGGTATGCTACTGCCTAGAAAATCTTATGTGCAAGATACTTTTGGCCTTCTTTGTTCCATGATTGCATTACTGCTGTTCAGAAGTGTCATGCATGCCAGACCTATCAACAAAAGATTCGGTCGCATCCTGCTCCACTTCACCCTGTAGTCTCAGTAGGTACTTTTGCTAAATGGGGCATTGATTTTATGACATGTCACCCTCACTCGGCCTGGGGGCATGGTTACATTATTGTAGCTGTGGATTATTTCACAAAGTGGGCCGAGGCAATGCCGACATTTGATAATACTGGGAAGACTGCAACACTTTTTCTATTCAACCATGTCGTCACTCATTTCGGTGTCCCGCAAGCTATCGTTACTGATCACGGTAGTCACTTTCGGAATTATATGATGTCAGAACTTACAGAGAAGTTGGGCCTTCGTCATGACAGCTCAACACCTTATTATCCACAGGCTAATGGCCAGGTCGAAGCTATTAACAAAGTTCTTATAACGATGATTCGACGGATGATAGGAATACATAAGACTAGCTGGCACACGATGTTGTTTTCAACATTGTGGGCATATCGGACATCTATTAAATCCGCCACGGGATTTACGCCTTTTTGTTTAGTTTATGTCATGGAAGCCATTCTACCTATAGAATGCGAAATATCGTCTTTGAAACTAGCTGTAGAACTCTTGCCTAATACTTCTGCCGAAGAGGAACGTCTATTGTTTTTTATGCAATTAGATGAGACTCGCCGTGACGCTACCCTTGTAATAGAAGCCCAGAAAAAATGTGTTAAGGCACAGTATGATAAGCATGTCAAACCTCGTGTCTTCTCTGAAGGCGATCTTTTTCTTCTATATGAACAGGATAAAGATGTCTTAGGAACTGGGAAGTTCGAACCAATGTGGCGTGGGCCTTATATTGTTAGCAGAGTTTTAGGAAAAGGAGCGTATGAGTTAGTAGATTATGACGGTGTGCCTTTGAGTGAACCCAGAAATGGGTTGTACTTGAAGAGGTACTACGCATGAGTCATCTGTGCATGAGTACTTGTATTTTATGTATCATACTGCGTGAGTGTGTTATTTTAAGTTTACCTTGACGTTATTTGGTTTTTTCCCTTACGTGGCGTTATGTTTGATTGCCAGATGTCGGAGTTTTCGCTACCTTATATTGGCTTCGCTGATGGAGCTAGCCGTAGTACCCGGAACCTAGCTTCCACTGCATGGGCAATCTATGCACCGACAAACGAACTCATATCTCTATGAGGTATATGTCTTGGCCGAGCAACCAACAATATCGCAGAATATAGTGTCGTGATTGAGTTATTAGTTGATGCTATATCTCTTGGAATTCGTCGTTTGGTTGTACGACTTGACTCGCAGCTAGTGGTGCTACAGCTAAGTAATGTTTATTCTATTCGAAGTCCTACATTATTAAGAGTATATTTGCGGATTTGCCTCTTGGAAAGACATTTTGATCATATAGAATATCAACACATTCCAAGAAGTCTTAATACATTGACAGATGCTTTAGCTAATTATGTATTGGACAGGCATTTGAACAATTTATAAGTCAAACACATTAAAAATGTACACAAGTGTAAAGTAAGCCGGTAAAAACCATGTATATATATAACTATCAAAGTTTGTCTTTTACAAAATGTGTCCGAAGACCAAAATATCAAAAATGGAAGCCCATGGATTCTACAAAAGTGACATCACTAATGATGTTCACGGTAACATGCTAGAGTCCTGGCTACTCTACAGAGCAAATGACCCATAGAGGCAGAAACTCCCACGGTGTGACGCTGATCGCGTCGTGGAATCTCCTCCAGAGGCATCTCTGGAACATCATCCATCAAGCCCTCTAAGTTTTTCTCCACAGTAAGGTAATCCTCTGCATACTGAGGGACTGGAACTACTGCTTCTCCTTGCCGCTGAACAGGAGAAGTACCAACCGGTTTGTAGGCCCCAACATCTGTGTTATCAGTACAATATTGGTGTTAGTCTTCGGAAAAAATTACAAAACCAAAAACATTTAATATGATGAAAATACAAAAACATCTAAAAGTCAAAAAGTTGGTGTACTTCTTACCAATGTTTCCCCACTGCGCGTCTTCAGGGAGGACAAGATCAGGATCACCTCGAAAGTCCAAGCCAGCGTATGCATAGTCCTCTATCATCACAACCTGGCCTTGGAGCCAGTCGAAGAAACGATCGTCATATCTGACGATGGGTCCTGTCACGTGCCTAGCCATGAGCTGGCACCAACGTAGCATCTGTGGATCCCTGGGACCTGGGAAATGCCAATCTTCCTGAAGCCTGTATACAGGGAATCTCTTGCAGAAGAAGGATACTAACAGTGATCCATAACCAAATTGCTTGAGATCTCCGCGCCTACTCTTTGTCAATTGTTTTTTCAGATTGCGAAGCACTGCATCAGCCCAGTTGAAAACCCGGGGCTCAAGACACTCAAGGGCATATTGAAAGTAGCTCTGTAGAGCCATATGTGGAGCCGCACTACCTGCCATACGAGCTATAGTAAACAAAATAGTGCGAAGAGTGATATCCGTCACTCCCCAGATGGCCACCTTTCCCTTTTGTCTTTCAGCATCCGGTACACAATATTCTCGGCAGTATTCACTCATTTTCATGCCGCCTCTACGGTTACCAGATAAACTGACATGGGAACCCCATCTTGACAAACCAGTCAAGAAATATATATCTTCAACATCAATAGTCAAAGTATGGGCACCCACATTGAAGACCTGTTGATCTGGATCCCACATCCGAACCAAATGTTCCAATAGATGAACTTGGGCTCTCATGCCCGGTATCCGGAAATATTTCAGGAGTCCACAATTTCTTAGAGCAACAATAGTCTGGGGGTGATTTTCGGCAGCGGTATTATCTTCTTCATTCTCACGTTCCCTCCACTCAAGCATCATTGTGTGACTATTAACCTGCATGGAGATCATATTAAGATAATTAGTGATCTTTAAATATGAAGAAATTGGTTTTTATTGATCAAAATATTGCATAAAAATTTAACTCTGCGTTGTTCGCAGGCGAAGTATGTTACATAGTGTGGGTTCCCCGCACCCTATGTCAAGCTTGACTGCGGGAATATGGACTTCCCGCAGGCCCCGTATGGGTAGCCTGCGGGAATCCTTCACGCGCATAGGGTTTCAAATTTTGAGCAAAAACTTCAATTTTAACCAATGAAATCATAAAATAAGACCATGCAAAGCTAAGGAATTGAACACCTACCAGTTTGGTCCAAACGGTTCGTGAAATGGTACTCCAGAGCTCCCAGAAATTGGCAAAGAAGATTGGAGGTAATATGGAAATTTTTGCACTAGAAATGGTGAATGGATAAAAACATATGGTAAAAATGAGTTGTAAAATTGTTTTATTCACTTTTTACTATGTTAAAAGTGGGTTTTTTCATTTTTATTTCATTATTTTTGCCCATTTAACCCTAATAACTAATGCGAAAGTGAAGAAATGACTTGCAGGCATTTAACGAGATGATTATGGATCCAAAAAAATTTGAAGTATGGTGTGTTTATTTGGTTTTCTATGGTTTTAATCTAAAAACCTCAAGTGACTTTTATCCGTTCTAGCACTTGTGAAAAATTTAGAACGTGATCGAGCGTTGTTTTATCTCTTTTCTGGGCTCGATGTGGTTATACGAAAAAGGAACCCCCCTGGAGTTGACTTTAAGCCCTTTTCACGACTCCCTAAATATGAAAAGATTGCCGAGTGATCTTTCTTTTTTCACACTTGTTAAAGTATTTGAAGTTACGCGTCCTTCGAGTGATAGTTTAACCCTTTTTCGGTCTCGTTGGACTATTGTACAAAAAAGGCACTGAGAGAGTTCTCTTTTGAGTGTTTTTCCCAACTCTATAATCTTGAAAAACCTTTGAGTTTTCTTTCTTTGGACTCATAAAACAAACATTGAAAGGCCCATATGGGATGTGAGTTTTCTTTACGTGTTTTTCAGACTCTTGAAACATGAAAAACCCTCGAGTTTACTATCTCTGGACTTGTTAAATAAACATNNNCGTAATGGGACCGAACCACTCCTTCCAAGGGTTCGTTAAAAGTACTCCGAGGGACTCGTCTGAAGGATGAGCTTATATCTACAAGCATATGTGATCCTCTTCAATCTTGCGTAAAAATAAAGAGGTACTTGCCAGAAATGGTGGGGGAAAATTTGGGAAAGGGATATGTTTCATCTTTACATTAATTGGTAGTAAGAATCGCTCTTGAACATGACACCTCCTATTCATCATTTGAAGTCGGTTTGGGTAATCCATTCGTCTCTCATTCGATTTGTTAACAAGGTCTTTCTATATGTTGTATTTGAGTCAATGCTTCCAAATCATTGGTCGTGTCGTTCATATGTTCAAGAGAAGTCTGTTTGAAACCTCTACTTGAGTCATCCATCTGCAGTTCTCTATTCCTTTCGTGTCGGCCTTCCCTGTGTCCAAAGTCCAATTGTCACATACTCTGTTTCACTTTCAAACTCTGT
>JASDQU010502309.1:5051-32525 GCA_032191745.1 Picea mariana
TTGTATTGCAATAATTGGGAAGATATCTCAATGGAAATAAACTTTCCCCAATCGAAGATGGATTGTTCCTTCACCGTAAAATATAAGATATACATAATCATCCAAGAGATGTTGGTTGTACATTCTTGTCCTGTTATCCTCGTTAAAATCCATGCAATTTATTGGAAAGGGTTTTTGAATGCACTAACCTGTAATATGGTCATGTCCCTGGGGACGACCACTAGGTTCTCTAAGAACTAAGGTAAGAGGTCCAATCCATTATCATGCTTCTTCAAGAACTCCCTGCAATCCTCTCCCTTGAAAGTAAGCATTGGCTCAAAAAGTCTTAACATATTTCAAAATACTTGAGGCGATAGGGAGACTTGGGAATGGTCCCATAACTGGATAATCCTCTAGTTTGGAATATATTTTTTGGCGCAACAGGTGACCAACTCTTTACAGTCAAAAACTTCGGGGACACAACCTTCTTGCACAATTCTAGACGTCTAGATAACTTCCTTCTGGGCAGAAAGGGACAAGTAGTAGTCATAAGCTCTGGACCACTGAAAACTTTGGTCCTCACGCCCAAAAATATTCAACGTATCTCCACATAAATGTTATCAAGATGCATCCATAAGGTCATGAGAATGTTCCTTTGCTCTTGATAGTATTTAAAATGAACGCTGGAGGATGATAATATGATCTCCTGTAAATCTTGGTTTAATGCGTTTTAATGGGAGATTTCCTTGAACTTTTCTCCTATTAATGCCAATCTTTTTGAATTTTCATAGTGAGTTGTCACTAATAAAGGCATGGTTAATGTGCATTGGGAAGGGTGCGAAGGTGGTGGGGATGGACGGGAGAAAAAAATGCTTTGAAAATTTTGTGAACCTAGGAACCCGCGAATCTGTGACAATAGGAGGTGAAGAATCGACTAAGTATGGAAAGGCAGGGTATAATTTCTTAAAAAAATTAAAGTAAACAAAAAAAAATCCGAGTTCAAGATCCAAACAAAAAGAAAATTAAGATCCCATAATATTGACCTCTACCAATTCGATAATAGGGAGGTTGAGTTGGTAGATCGAAATATCGGTCAGTTCAGGCGACTGGGGTGCATCTAGGGTGCCTGTGAGAAAAAATAATGATTTGATGGAGATTTGTTTGTATTGCAACATGAAACAATAATTGTGTCCTGATAGTATTTAAAATGAACACTGGAGGATGATAATATAATCTCCTGTAAATCTTGGTTTAATGCATTTTAATGGGAGATGTCCTCGAGCTTTTTTCTTATTAATGCCAATCTTTTCGGACCTGTGTGGTGAGTTGTCACTAATAAAAGTGTAATTAATTTCCATTGGGAAGTGTGCAAAGATGGTGGATATGGATGAGAGTGATAAATGATTTCAAACTTTTGTGAACCCAGGAGTCTGCGAACCCGCGAATCTGTGAGAACAAGAGGTGAAGAATCAACTAAGTATGGAAAGGCGGGGAGGTCAGACGGACCCATACATACTCATAGTAGGTAGAGTGAAGCTTGCGAGTTTTAGGAGTTCGGGGTCAAATTGTAGATCATGAAAGTTTTGGGTGCAAGATTTATATCACAGAATAGGGGGCATGAGAGTTCAATAATGCCAATCCAAGAACTCGCGGCCATAAACATTAACTATGGGAAAAAAATTCTCAATTATGGAATATACGCGGAGCTCGACAAACTCAGGTTCAAGTTTAAAGAGAAATTGTTTATATTTATTTCAATACTATTCATATTATTTTATTTTAATAGTGTTTTTGTGGCCCAAATGTAAACCATGTTCCAATTTGTAGGGTGATTTCGGCTCACAAATTTTTCTCAAACGCATAGGCAATAGAGAAAATATATGAGTTAACATTTTCATATGCAAGCATATTCTCAAATATCGCAAGATGTAATAAATGCACAATATTAAAGAGGGACATCATGTCAACACCTTTGAAGATGACAGTGGGCTAGCACAATATTGCATTCTTACTATGATGATGCCTTAAAAAAACTAAAATAATGAACAATTGTTTGCCAATTCAAGATCGACACAAAAATATCATCATATCCCATAATATTCTCCCATTAATGCGTTTTAATGGGAGATGTCCTCGAGATTTCCACTTATTAATGCCAATCTTTTCGAACCTGTGTGGTGAGTTTTCACTAGTAAAAGCATAATTAATGTGCATTGGGAAGGGGCAAAGGTGGCGGGGATGGAGGGGAGTGAAAAATGCTTTGAAACTTTTGTGAACCCGGGAGTTCGTGAACCTGCAAAACTTTGAAGAATCGACTAAGTATGGAAAGGCGGGGTAGTCAGACAGAGTCATTGTAGGTAGAGTGAGGCTTGCGAGTTTGAGGAGTCCGGGATAAAATTGTATATCAACGAAGTTTTGGGTGTAAGATGTATACCCCGAACATGGGGCATGAGAGTTCGATAGTGCCTACCTGAGAAACCGCGGCCATAAAATTGGCTAAGTATGGAAATGAATGTCGTGATGTGAAGATATAGATGGAGATGATGATTTGTCAGTCTGCCACCCTGGGAACCCATGATCATAGAAATGAGACTAAGTATAGAACCAGAAATGGATAATAGAGGGGAAGAAGAAAATGGAAAAACAGGTAAGTTTAGAAGAGGAAAAAGAAAGGGAGAATTTTTTTTATTCCTCACACAACAACACTTAGTCTGATAATTATCAAGTGATAGAAACACATTAACTATGGGAAAAACATTCTGAGCTATGAAATATAGCTAGAGCTTGACAGACTCTAGTTCAAGTTTAAAGAGACGTTGTTTATATTTATTTCAACATTATTCATATTATTTTATTTTAATAGTATTTTTGGTGGCCCAAATGTAAACCATGTTCCAATTTGAAGGGTGTTTTCGGCTGGCAAAATTTGCTCAAACCCATAAGCAATAGATAAAATATATGACTTGACATTCTTATATGCAAGCATATTATAAAATATGACAAGCTTTAATATATTTACAAATTGGATAAAGTATGCATATTAGAGTTTTGTAACCATACCTCTTAGTCTCTGGACCTTGCACTATGTTGGATGTTTCACTTCTACTTGTTGATGGTTCTTGTGAACTAAAAAACATGTGTTGTAAACGACATAAACATATTTACCATGGTATAGTAGAATAAATAACTGAGGATATTTGTTTCCTAAACATAGCAAAAACATAATTTATGAATCCTTACCTTTGGCCTTGTCATTGTGTTGATGTTTGCGATGATTCACTTCTCATGTCCATGTCACTTGTCAAAATTTTTCTGATACAAACAAGTGTACATCGAACATCACAACAAACAAATATGCATATGCATTGTATATTGTTCATAATTGATATGGATGTGCATTAGGCATATGCATTGTATTTGCTTTGGCACCATTGTTGGCATACCTTTTGGAAGACCATACTCCAGCATTCTCACCTGTGGCACATAAGGCTTCATCCTCGTGTTCAATTAGTCTGTTCTTTTTTTAATGTAGCAATGCAGAGAATACAATGGACATGAAGGCAAGTTGCTACATAGGAACACATGAAAAAAACATGGAATACAATTTTATTTATTTCAAGGTAGCAGCACAGAAAATACAATTGACATGAAGATAATCTAATATATAGGAAGATATGTAGTATCTAAGAAAAAAAAAACAAAAGAGCTGCAAATCAGTGGAATAAATATAGATAGAGTAAATGAAAAACAATTGGATATGGAATACGGGTAGAAGTATGCACCTTTGTATGTCTTTTGCTACATTTCTAGTTAAAAGTTCTTTTCCTTGTCTAGTTTTCTTGTTTGTTTCAATGAAGGAAAGTACAAAACACAATGAACATGAACATAAGTTGGTATGTAAGGGAAAAACAAGGAATATGTAGATATAGTAAATAAAATAGAATCAAAGGAATAGAGTAACATATAGTGTTAGAAGCATATATCGTTTTTTTTTCTTGATCCATGTCTGTGTATATACAAAAAAAAAATGTGTCCAAAATCAATTACAAACTAGGAAAAACTAATAAGTTAGATAACTTGGTTTTGTGCGACAAGCTATACATATATGCTTTGAGACATAGAAATATGATTTTGCAATATGCTTGATGTATATTTCATAATTCAAGTACAATACTAATTGTATCATGATCAAACCAGTATGTGTCTAAGATAAAGAGGATGTATTGTGAAATGGGCACATTTGACCATACATGGTCAATAAGTGAATTTTGTACATGGTTTATCTTATCCAAAAGAAAGCAGAGACTGTATTTGCACATGTAGGTTTCCAATTCTTTTGTTCTGGAATTATTTTGTAGCATGTCAATATTGAAGTCTCCTACAATGATAATGGTTTCGTTCAGATGTAAATGCTCTAATGCATTTGAAATAACATTAAGTATGTTGGAGAATGTTGCATGCGGAGCAGCATAGAGATTCAATATTGCAATTTCTAATTTATGGAAAATTACTTTTGCGAGCACCATCTCAACATTGTTTTCTTCGAAATGTATATGCTCCAAAATTGTTACATGTTTTTTCACTAATATCATCACCCCATGTGTAATGTAACTTGATATGCAATTGTGATTTGGAAATTTCTTGTTTTTCATGCATAATGTCATGTATGTTTCCTGCAAGCACAAAATATCGGATTGCATTGTGTCATAGTCATTGAGTATATCATCCATATGTGCATGTAGGCTGCACATGTTAAGTGAGAGAATTGATACAGATGAGTTTGTTTGTATGGATTGGTAATCATATTGTAGATGCCATTTTGCGCTAGTCCTAAGGCACTACATCTCAATATCAACTTTATGTTTGACTTTGAAGTTATCTTTTGTAAGAGTTATAGAAAATACAAGGAGTCTATACTTCTGACACAGGACAATGATGCATATACAAGTCCATGTATTTGAATTCTAGCAAGGTCAAATAAAACACTGTCAAGAGTTAGCCCTTGCGATCTATGGACTGTACGTGCACATGCAAGTTTAATTGGAAACAATTTTCGAATATTCAGTCGACCTGTCTTTTCCAATGTCAATACTGGTTTTGATATTCGTAAGATAGGTGTCCAATTGCACACAGTGTTTGAATTATATAGATAATCCAACTTGTTTTCTTGTCGGTGGCCAATATGTGGCTCATGGAACTTAATCCAGAGGACATCAACTTTTTTTGTTTTGGTAAAAGCTTTGAGTATTCCATCTGCACCATTCACCAAGCCATCTTGTGAATCATAGTTGCAGGGATATATTTCAACTAGCATGTCTAATTTCAGGGCAAGTTGGAAAGGAAAAGTGGTTGTATGTTGATGATGTGGTACATTTCCATGGTTGTCTTCTTTAAGGTCAATTAAATTGATGATGATATCATTGCTAGGCATGAGCGATAACATGTACCTTTTATGCATTGCACCATCCCTATTTGTGTAGAACAAGTAAGGGAACATTGGGTTTGTTGGTGCAGGTCAGATGCACCTTGAATTGATATATGTTAAGTCATCATATGTTTGGTTGTTTGTCCACATTTTATTCAGAATTGCAATAAATGTTTCCTCTGTCTAGCACATTGTAGTATGTAATTCAAAGCATTTTATAATGTCTTTCCATAATTCATGCGTCACTATTTGCATATTGACCATAGGTTGTTCAAATATCAAATTATCTTGGATGGGTTGCGCCTGGTAAAGATCCCCACAGAACATCATGTCAATGTTCCCAAAGTATTTGGTGTGCACATGTTTTATGTTTCTTAGTTGGTTTTCAATGGAATACAAGAAGCGACTTCCATTCAAAGATGCCTCATCTATGAAGACAAGTTGTAGTTCGTCATAAATCTTAGACAAGGTATCTAACATTTCCTTGTTGAGTGGAAGAAAATGTGACTTGTTAAAAGGCATAAAAAATGTAGAGTGGAATGTTGTTCCACTTGCATTATATGCAAATTTTCATGTGTATGCAACTATTATCCCCTTTGGTTTCATAGGGTCAGACGAATTGTTTGAATCATAGATTCGTATAAGCATTTGGAATAGTGCTTTCGCTGTGAATGTCTTACCTATTCCCGCCCCACCTGTAAGGAACAAGTGCACAAGAGTGTGCATGTTTACGCATTTTTTAATTGCAATGCCCTTTAGAATCGCTTGTTGTTCTCGATTCAACAATCATTTGACTCTTTAGTATTCATTATTTTCAATAAAAAAAGGATGTTTTGTGACTTGAAAGCCAAGATTGATATGTTTTTCAATGGAGGCTACTCGAGGAAGAGGCAAATATTATTGCAAGTCATAGGACTCACAAAGAGTTCTAGTTGTTCTACGTTTTCTCATTGTCTCATCAACATTGTCAGGGTTTTATAGTTCATGAACTACACTTTCTAAATCACCCCATGTTGGATTAACATTGCATGTAAATCTAGATTCATTGGTTTGTATTGTAGTATCATAAGCAATATACACAGCTTCCCATGTAGGGAAATTATGTTTTAATATGTTTTCATTTTGATCAAATGAAATATACTACATTAGTTTTTCTCTATAATAGTTTTCATAGTCAGTATGTTTGTTGTATTTGAAAAAACATATTACAGATGGTTTTTTTCTTTCTGATATGGGTGCACCATTTTTTTTGTAATGCGATACGAACTCTGGTAAGAAGATATGCTTAATAGGAGATGGACGCTAGAGGTAATAATCAATAATAGAGCGACATAGCACGTCTTCTGAATTATCAAGCTCTTGTTCTAGCAAAGATGGTGGTTTAAGCACAAATGTGCGTTTCTCAAGTGGAGATGTGTTTATGAAGACACATTTCCTTAGACTACAGTTCAGGGGCAGGGAAAGTGCAATGTGGATTGCTTGTTGAGTAGACATTTGTTGAAGATTAAGTAAAGTATTTCCAAGTGTATGTATCATTTTCATAACATCAATTTGACTTTTTTCATGTTCTTTGCGCATTCTTCTGAATGCACTTGTCATAGATATGTCTACCTTTGTCATGTACGAGGTACAATATGATGGTGTAGAATATGCATTGAGGACATAATGTGCATCTGTATTTGCATTCCACATAACTAGCATGTCCTTGGAGAAACTGTTGTTCCAAATATGTGAAAGTTTTTGTTTAAGGAAAATTGTTGGTTGTTTAAGTGTAGATTGTATGGCTTGGATGTACTCATCTTTTGTTAGATTTAGCTCTGCCAAGAAGTATTTGAAGCTCACTAAGTCATCAAAGTGTCGTTGTTCTAGAAATGCGAACAAAAATTTAGATTTCGCAATGAGAACATTGTCCTCTAAACTAATTGTCTCTATGATTCTTGTTGTTCTCATTGGCGACACAGGGAAGTTGTATCTGCAATGTGAATTTTTTTGTTTTTTACAACTTCTTGTATGATAATGTCTATGAACTTTGGAAATTGTTGGATCCAAATGATCTATGTTGCATGTTATGTATTTGTCTAGAAACTGCTCAATCTATGAGTGGTTGTCATTTCCATAGACCAGTGCACCCTATATCCATAACAGTGCGTGGTCATGCTCACTCCCTCTATTTTGGAATTCAGTCACAAAATAGTAGTCCAATATTTTTCCGAAGAGCGTTTCATCATGATATATCAATTGCCTCAAAGAATTTATTCTCTGCCTATATTAGCGAGTCAATGTCACTGGGTCATTTCTTATGAGGTAGTCAATGTCATCATTTTCCAAGGTATCAGTTTTTTTTCCTTTTCCTATTCCTATACAATGCAGACACTGTAGCCACCAATATATCCCAGTGATGCTCTGCACTTGTAAATGTGATGAAAAATGTTGGGGGTCCCAATTGGTGGATCATTGCAAAAATAGTTTTCTTGTTTTGTTGCAACTAGTCAGGAGAGATGCGAATGTTTTTGAAATCTATGTATCCAATATGAGATTTTAGGATTTTTTCTAGGTTTTCTTTGTACTTGACATCTTTGGCCAATTAATTTCTTCCTTGTAGCTGGCATTTTCTTATTCACACCCACATGCAAGAGAGAACTTGCTCAATTATTATGCACATTGTTTTGAAAAACAAATTTGTTATGTGACAGGAGAAATCACTGCTTGAATGTAGCAGTTCCCATCTAACTGTTTTTTGGTAGTTGAATCATTCTGTGATGTCACTGGGATGTGGATGTCCATAAAACAATGTTGGGAAGTTCATTTCCTCAAAAAATTTGTCCTTGAATATTCTAAGTGGACATTTCCCTTCAACATGTGCAATTTCGACAATCTTGTCTTGCAAGTCACGAATGCACTGTGAGTCAGTGAATCCATGTATCAATGTTTCAACAAGTCTTTCATTTTTTGATTCACCGCTTGTATCAAATTCACTAGCAGTATCAAAAGTCTGTGCAGAGTTGTCATCTCCTTCTTCAAGAACATTGTTCCAGTTATCATTTATACAGATGTTATGTGCTTTGTATATGGCCGTGGAATATAATTATTTTAATGCTTTCATGACAACGTGCACGCACACTTTACTTGTCTGGTATGCATTTTTATATTGCAAACGTCTTTTGAGAGCTACACAAATTGTCATTATATCGCTAATGAATTGTGGCAAGGATTTTTTCACAACATCTAGCTGGACAAGCACATTAATAATTGATCCTGCTAAGCCCATCTGGGTTTGTTTATAGCCCCAGGGTCTGATTTGTTCAAATGCAATTCGTAGAGACAAAAGTATCTCTTCAAGTTCTATAAGTGTACTTACATATTGTAGTGGTGTATTAAATCTTATTTGGTCAAGCGTTGCAAAGTGTGGCAGTTTTCCATTTTCAAGTGATCATTTGCATGGAAGACAAATATTGCCACTGGAAAATGTTTTATCATTTAGTGTCAAGCTGAGGTATTATGTTTGCAAGTCAGGGGTGAAAGACTTAGTGTTTTTTTTCGAAATTAAATTGATTGCAAATCGCACATGCAATGGAAGGAGTGTCTTTAATTTGTTTCATATAGATTTGTTTTGCATCTCTCTTCCCTAGACAAGCATGCATAGTAAGTGTTTGTTGGTTTTCATTGCTAGCAGTGAATGGTGTTGGATCTAGGCCACGATATGTGATTTTTCCCTCTTGGTCAGTACCATGACCATTGTGGGATATGTAGTTGCACCTGTTTCTCTCACGCATCTGTTTTTTCAACATGTGGTAGGTTAAATTATGGTTGCTATTGGAAACTAGTTTCACTTGTTGACAAGCCATGTTGAAGGTGGAATCGACATTTGTTATGAGAATTGCCTCCTCACCATCTCGATGGTGAAAACGATGATGTTATTTTTCATTGGACATGTGATGTTTGTGTTCAACAGAAAGTGCAAAAATGCGATTGTGTTGTGCACAAACAATTTTTTTTAGGTTGTGATATGTGATTTTTTGTTTCTTGGTTGAGCTCCCTTTCACCTCATGATGACCGGTTGTACAACCCAGAGGTCTAGAAGGAAGTATACCAATGTATTTTTTTCTCTCACATATGACCTTTTTCAAGTTGTGATAAGTTAGTCTACGTTTTTTTTTTAAGCTCTGTATGACCTCATGACAATCCATGATGAGTTTCATTCTGATTAAATAGCATGCGACGCTTATGCAGATTTGATGTAGTTTGGGTGGCATGGATAGTGGATCCTGAATTGGTAGTATTTTTTATCAAAGGTTGATAATGTACGTGTGGCATATCTGTTTTCAATGACATGATGTCAATTGTTTGATCGTAGTTTGAATCAACACAGTAGGAATGGACAATACCATCTGTCAGGGCTGACCAAAACTAGATATTTACTATGAATATGATATATATCCATTGTAAACATAATATTATACCCTCTACATTTTCTTTCTCATATGGAATTTCCATGTTTATAAGGTATTGTTGCCAACTTCCAATTATTGACATACTTTCTAGGAGATATGGTAAAAGGTGTTGATGCAAGAAGTTAAACGCCTGTTGACTGCCACCTATAATTTCATTGCAAAAGGATTGCACAGTGTAAAGGTGCAACGAGTGCACATCGAACTCTATTACTATCAAATAGAAAATTGCATTGAACAAACTATCTCCACAACTAGATGCAATAGTTGTCGCTATGTGCAGTCCATGGGAGTGTATATGATGCATAATTCGTTTCCAATGCGATTGAAGGTCTTTGCAAATGAGGGACAAGTAAATATCAGGTCCTGGAAGATTGCACATGGATAATTTTTTATAGAGTAGTGGTTCATAATGACCACTGATAGGATTGGCATCATGGAACAAGATGCAATATGGATCACTAGATGTAGTTTTGTTGAATAGTAGATATCTTGTTTTTTTTGTTAATTACCATATTTATATTGATATATTCAACCACTTGGACAACCACCATATACAAAATGTATCTCCCCAAAGTCCCCTCTCATGTGCAGGCAGAGTTGCCGATGCAGACAACCACATCTTTGAAAAATACATAGTGACATCATGTATTCCATTCAACTAACAAAGAAAATCAGATGCCAATTCGTATTGATATGACTCTAATGCCTCAATGTCGCCATTTTCTAAACAGGATAAGAAATGATCTATCATTCCATTACACAGGTCGATCGAGGAATAACGAAAATGCAATAGAACTTGAAATGCATTGAAGAGGCAATCTCCCACAGTATACGAGAATGCATCTAATCTAAAAATCCCATTGCTATGCAATACCTGGTAGATGTTGTCATGTACAATAGAGTCTATATCTATTTCATAGCACTCAACATCTATTACTTTCTTCATCTTTTAAGTTGTGATTTTCAAGATGTTTCTTATCTATATTTAGATAATATGTAAATAGGAAAAAAAGAAAAATGAAAACTATAAGTTCAAAATTGCATACCAATTCCGCTATATATCCTTCAACCTTCTTCGTGTCAAATTCAATGCCCCGTGGTTGCTATAGCATATGACCAACAAACAAAGTTATAGTGAAGAGTGAACCATATATAAGAGATAACGCAAATTAAATAACACTATAAATTTGATCAACACAAAGACCGAGTATTTAAGGCATATCATTTTTTAACTTATTCTATGTGTGCATCCTATAAGTGTTTCAGTAGCCATTGTATATAGTTTTACAGTCCTATTCACCATCTATATTCATCCCCACTCTTCACAAATCAACACCAAAATAGATCTAAAATGACTTCTTGATGTCCTCCACTAAGAAAACCCATATATATGGTATGTTGGATAAACAAAAGTGGAATAACTAGGCATTACGAACTTTTACCACAGGAACGGGACCAACACACAACACAACTTATTAAGTTTTAAATTATCTTACAAGATGAAGAATATATTCTAATATGTTTCGATTATCTTACAGCATGAAATGCAGTATGATACAGATCAGTGAACTGGCCATTCATATTAAAAAGAACCATTTCTACAAGACAAGGTTCATATCTGAAAACAGTGACAGAAGATGATTTGCAAGACCCAAAGGACAACATAAAACCAACAAATCAATGTGGTTTTTGATCCAGAGAATAAAAGCATGCCCTATCACAACCTGCAAAGAAAGGATGACAAGGTCCTGGTAGATGCTTTCTCTGCAATGATAACTCTGAATTCATTTTGAAAACCCCTTTGGATTTCTATTTTCCAAAGAGATATGGTATGATGTACATGACATGGAAATGGGCATATGTGATTGGAAGGGAACAACCTGAAAAAAAATGCAACAAACGTATGGTTTTCAGGAACAAAAAATATGAGGAGAACATTTTATTTTATTTTTTATATGTCACTATGGCTGCAACAGAGGTGGGTTCTGTGTCCAACATTGACATTCAAAGGGGAACAAGATGTTTGGAAGGGAACAACCTGAAAAAAATGCACCAAACGTATGGTTTCCAGGACCATAAAATATGAGGAGAAAATTCGATTTCCTTTTTTATATGTCACTATGGCTGCGACAAAGGCGGGTTCTGTGTCGAACATTGACTTTCAAGAACAAGAACAAGACATCAATACACTCCTATTTCTCTGGTCGTAGTAGTCACACACAAAGATGTTCTGCAAGAGGATTTTGACTCAGGCATTCCTAGTATTGAAAATTATTACTTGCAAACTGCAAATAGTAAACAACAAACAATGAATAGGAATGAAACCATGGCATTGAAACTTACCCGTGAATGAGGAACAACATAAGAGCAGTTCCAATCGTAGACGCAAAATCCCAACCGTGCAAACTGCAACAACAGGTCCAACTGCAGATGCAGGACCTCAAACTTTGCAAAGTTGAAGCAAACAAGAGCAAGCAACAAACACAAAACCAATGAACAAGCACCAATAGGTCCAACTGCAGCTGCATGACCTCAACTTTGCAAATTTGAATCAAACAACAATAAGCAACCTCCAACGAACCAATGAGCAAGCATCAACCAGTGAACCTGTAATGCTGATGAAGAACAATATTGTCCAAATTCACTGCAGACAAGATTGTCTCCAAAAATCGAAGGAAAATGTATTGTAACATGCCTGTTAAGTAAACATTTGAGGCTGTGAGGCCTGTTAGGTAAACATTTAAGGCTGTCAGAACCATCCAAGGGCCTCGCACTGTGCAAACATTTAAGAAAGAGTGTAGTGTGGCGGGCCTGTTTACGTACGTAATAATAAACATGTCTCTTTAAGTACTTAATAATAATAAAAAAAATAAAAAAAAATAATAACAATAGTTCGAACAATAGAGACTATGTAAACAAAAAATAGTCAAAGGACAAACTAATATGAAGTCAACTAATAAAAAACTAACTCTCGATGCTCAAAAATTTGGATATCTAAACATTTAAATAAAAATAGTAAAAATTCAAAAAGACCGTAGATGATCAAAAACTTTGGATATGCTAACATATAAAACATTGGGAATAGCAAATCTGGAAATAAGACCTAAAATCTATTATCCAATGAGATCATGACATATGAGGTTTTTTTATTTAATAAAAAATAATGTGTTTTAGTTCTCTAGTTCAAACAATAGAGATTATGCAAAAAAAATTAGTCAAAGGACAAACTAATATGAAGTCAACGAATTATCGATCACTATAGTCCCTCTACGCCTTCGGCAGGGACTAATAAGACTTGAATGTTTCTATTTCCTCATTGTAAAACACACTTGTATGCAATATTCTATGATTTTGGCCATAATCTAAACTATTTAAAATATAAACATACATCAAATTATATCTTAGAATAATTCATAACATATTATTAATATGGATTACAAAGTGTAAATATACTATATCACTAATACCAAAAACTAAATTGATATATATAAAGATAGATTTGTACATTTACATTAAAAAATAATTCATGCTTTATATATATGTGGGTTTAAAGGTTACGAGTATGTGTTTCCTCCTATAAGGTCATATGTTTGTAGAGTATATACTCTAATTTGGTGACTCACTTGGCCGTGACCTTAAAATCAGATTATACCTTAAAATTTTATATATATATATATATATATATATATATATATATATATATATATATATATATATATATATGACAAACATTTAGATTGATTATATCATATACCAGTTAGTTTTATATAAAAAACATATATGTTTTATTAAGTCATTCACCATTTTGCTTTATAATAATAATAATAATCTATTTTTAAAGTCATGATTAAGTGACACCAAATTGGTGCATGAGACCCTCTTGTTTGTGGGATAATGGACCCCCTTCACGTAGCAATTTAAGTTTGTATCATATAAAACTTTCGCATTAAATACATATAAAAATGGTGATTTACATATGAATCATTTTGTTCGTCAACTTTTCATATTATTCTATTCTTTGTCATTTATTTAACACTATTTTTTTAAACAAATAAATTATAATATAAATTTGTTTTTTAAATATATATTAAATTTAAAATTCTTTTTCTTAATTTTCTTTGTTGAATATATACTAAATTTAATATACAAACCTCTTTCCTAACTTTTTACTTAATTTTGTTTTAAAAACTAAAACTAATAATAAATAAATAAACATATATATTCTTAATTTGAAAAGGTTTATATATAATAATAAAATAATATAATTTTGGTATCTACACAATATTTGATAATAGGCTCTTTACTCAAATAATTATGTTAAGCATCCTATGACCTTATTGCATATATCGAAAGACATGTTGTTCCTTAGCTTTGCATCAATATAAGCAATCCAAGATACATCCATCATCCTTTTGCACACTCTCATTCCGCGTCCTTCAAGTTTTCCTTATGTTAATTTGCATAAATTTATCTTAAGCAAAATTAAAATTCTAAATAAGAATTTTGCTTGTGATTTGTTTAATTTAAAAAATTTAAATAAAATTTATGGAATTTTGGTTAATAATTTCATAGTATGGTTTACTTAATTCCATAATATTAATTAAATTAATAATAAAACAAGTAGATAAGATAATTTTGATATAAATTAATAATAAAACAAGTAGATAAGATAATTTTGATATAAAATAATAATAAAATAAGTAGATAAGATAATTTTGATATAATTTTTTTTAAGAGAAACTGAATTTGTATTTATAAAATGGGTTGTGTTGAAGCAAACATCATTATTACATAGTGTTAAAATTTAGCAAGCTTAAACATTTATCTAAGATTGCAAAAAGAGTCATACATCACATCAGAGGATTGATGGAAGTTGTAATCAACTAATTGCGTTACACAATTTCTTGTATGAGTAGATTTTAACAAATTGCTTACATAACAAGATACAAAAATAGTACATTTCTAGATTGGATTGCAGGTTCGGCTTCTTGTCACCACTGACTGTGTTCTTGAAGAAGATTTTTTCTTCTTAACTATTGTAGTCCATTCTTCTTTTCTTTTTGATAACTTCGGTGCTTCTCCCTCCTTTCCCAGCATGCCTTAATTTGGAGGTTCATGTTGTTCAAGGGTCTCCTCTTCTTCTGCCTAGTTATCCTAGCTCGTCTTTTGGGTCAGATCTGAGAGGGTAGAATGATCATGATCTAACGAGTCTCATGGTGGGTCATTAGGATTTTTGAATGCTTATTGGTCATGATTCAGAGGGATAATATCTTCTTCTTTCACAAGATCATGTGGATCCGCTTCTTTCTTTTTAGGAGAGGTATCCATGTTTTCTTTTGATTTTAAATTGGGCTCAACCATAGGTGGATCGAGGCATCTGATTCATCCTTTTTAATCATTTGGTTTTCTTCTTTGGCATCATCCCACCAAGTTAATTTACGATGGGGTTTCTTGCCATCCCTTGATCTTTTCGAGCAATGAGATGCCTTATGTCATGTTTCATAACAAACTCTACAACCAAAATAAACATTTTCATGATCTAGCTTTTGAGACCATGAAGAGATTTCATGTGTCAGGATTATTTCAGCTGGGAACCCTTTCTTGAAATCCATTTCCACACATATTCAGGCATAAGTACTAGTATTGTAATTTTGTATTTCCTCACTTCTGTAGTGGAATTTCCCAAGATCATTTATGATGGCTTGGAGAGAGGGAAAACCCCAAAGGTGCAAAGGTAATTTTGGGAGCCTAACCCAAATCGGTGCCGAAGTCAATGAGTCAGTCACTAGATCAAAAGAAGGGCTCTACGGTTTCATGCATAAACCATATTTTCCCCAGAACTAGGGATCCATTTTTAACATCAAATCTCTATCTTAAGCATTATCAAACATCACAATAAAGAACCCTTTTTCACAAGGGAAAATAAAAGCTTCATTATTAATCTTTGGTTTCCAAAGGTTTGAGATCCATTTGTGCATGTCAACTAGACGTGGCCACAATCTAATGAATAAGAAAATCAAAGTAGTTGAGCTATATATTATTGCCTTAGATACAACATCTTTCATCAAGGGAATATAGACTGTCGGAGATTCATGAACCATCAATCTGTTAGAAGAAGCATGCACAATATCTCTGTAAGAGGGCTTACCAAGATTTCCAAAGGGAGGAGGTGGAGAGTAGGAACCAACATAAAGCAAGGAATAGATAATCAAAATAGAACCACCAAGGAGAGAAGTCATGATCATCAATGAGGGGGACATTGCCATGGATCTCAAAGAGTTGAAAAAGTTGTCGGACATTGCAAATTCCATCAAATAGGAGGGGAGAGTGTTGGAGATACTTCACACACACCTAGGATTTATTTTTCCTAAGGTTTTCCCTATGTTTATTAGTCATTATTCAGTCTCCTATAGTTTAGGGAGAATATTCTCTTCAGTTCACATTTCAATTTGATCAGTTTAGTGGAGTCTAGATGCCACATTGGGATCATCACCATGCAACATTGAGATCATCACTAGCTAATGCGCATTGTCCTTGGGATTATCACCAGACTAGAGAATTACTCATGATTCCATGATCTCCTCCTCACTTCACTTTGTTTCAGTCAGTTAACTAAAGACTGAGAGACTAGTTAACTCAGACTAGGTGGCAGTTCACTCCCTTAACTGCCTGGGAGACTAAACTAGGTGGCAGTTTACTCCCGTAACTATTGGTGTGTGTCCAGATCACTCTAGACCACCACTATGGCACATTGGATTCTCCTCCAGTGTGCATTAGTTGAGTTATACAAAGTATATCATGTGTACATTATCATTCATTCATTTGGTTAATGAGAATTCTTCCATTCTTTCTCTTTTGTTTCTCTTTTGTCATATTTTCTCTGCAAACTATGTATGTCAATTCCTAGCTAGATATTTTCTGTGCAGGTTCAACATATTTACATGGTATCAAAGCCAACTTATTTCTAGGAAAAATCCACACCAGATTATTTTTGCAGGTATCGAATATTGAAGACAACGGAAGAATTGAATTTCCAAAAGAATTCATTCTTATACCGTACAATTTATTTGCATGGAAGGAGAAGATGATAATGCATCTTCGAGGTAGAGGATTATATAGGTTAGCCATGAACATAGAGACATAACCCACATCATCCATATAAAAATATAAGTATCTAAATCGAATGGATGAAGCGTTTGGAACTATTTGCAGTCTCATTTCTCCTGAACTCCTCTTTCACATATCCTCCTGTAAAACCCCCAATGAAGCTTGGACTCCCATGGAAGGGATTTTTGGAAAACAAGATGAGATGAGGGGACACATGCTCAAGGTGGAACTGCTCACTTTGGATCCAAAAACCTTTGACAATCTCTAAGATTTATTTACCAAATATAAGGATTTTTTGTCGCAACTCAAGGCTTGTGGGGTTGATAAATCTAAGGAGGAGAAACAAATGGTTCTTATCATTCTCTCCAAACTTGGTCTGGAATACTCAATGTTTGTATATACATTTCATTTAGTTAGGCTCACCTCTGGAGCCACCTAGACGATGCCCTCTCTTGAGGCCTTTATCAAGTCTCTGATACAAGAGAAGAACAAGCTCATCAATATGGGAAAAATCAAAGGCCTAAAGGCACATGCACTTATTGTGAAAGATGGTAGCGGTCATCCATATCATAAATATAAAGACAAAGCCAAAAGGAAATCACATGCAAATCTAAAGAAGGAAGGGTACTCAAAACCCTTCAACGATGCATCCAGATCCAAAGGTGGAAAGGGAAGAAAAGGGGAGAAATGCACTTACTTCCATAAAGGATTCCATATAGAATCTGCATGTATGCAAAAACAGATGGATCAAATGGAACAAATACTTCAACAAAACAAACTTGGATATCACATCCTCGAGGGTTCCAAAAAGAAGAAGCCAGAAGATCAGAATCTCAAGAAAGACAATTCTAGACATGCTTTGATTTCCATCGAATCCTCTCTCGATGCTTGAATCGTAGATTCAGGTGCATTACACCACATGGAAGCCACAAAAGAAGTCTATTCTTCATTGGATGGATGCAAAGGTCCTCCTATTATAATGGGGGACAACTCTCCAGTCAAGGTCATTGACAAAGGAAGAATTGAACTCACAAACAAAAGCTTCGAGAATGTGCTACACGTTCCCAAACTTTCCATCAATCTTCTCTCTGTGTATCAGATGAAAAACTCTGGCACTAGAAAGAGTCATATTCACACCTGATGTAGTGGATATCTATGACATGAAAACCAATTCTAAGGTTGCTACTGGTGAGGTAAATCATCAATCTAGACTATACACATTTTCTGAATTTATTGAACCTGCATTACTGCTTACCCATGCTGATGAAAGCAGTAGGATATGGCACAAAAGGTTTGAGAATTTAAATTTCAGATATATGAAACAACTTAGCAATCAAGGAATGGTTGATGGTCTAACTAACATCCACTTCTCCAAAGGAATTTGTGAGGGATGTGTTCTTGGAAAACATCCTCAAGAGAAATTGGACAAAGGAAAGACTCATAAGGCTTCATTTCCTTTAGATATGATACACAGTGACCTNTTTCTCATGCAAAAATCAGAGGTCTTTCAACACCTCAAAGATTTCAAAGCCCTTGTTGAGCCACAGTCAGGAAAGAAAATCAAAGTCCTCTGAACAGATAATAGTGGAGAGTATGCCAACAATGAGATGCAAAATCTTTGTCATGAGGTCAAGATTCAGTTGCAACACATGGTTCCTTATACTCTACAACAAAATAGAGTTTCTGAGCGGAAAAATAGATCTCTAAAAGATATGGCATCTTGCATGCTACATGAAAAGTCACTTCCAAAAAGATTATGGGTTGAAGAACTTAATTGTGAAACCTACATCCAAAACAGATCTCCCCATATATATTTCAAGGATAAGACTCCCTACAAGGCTTGGAGAGGCCTCAAACCAGAAGTGACCCACTTCCATATTTTTGGTTCATGTGCATGGGCCAGGATTCCCTCTGAGAAGAGGAAGGCAGTTGATCCACATAGCACAGAGTGTATATTTGTTGGATAGCCCGATGGTGTGAAGGGATACAGACTCATTGATATTTCCTCGGACTGGCTCATCATTGAGCGAAGTTTCTAATTCGAGGAAAGTGTCTCGCATGTACCTCAATAGTCACATGCAAACACTTTTGTTCTTCCACTTGTCAGAGATGATGAGCATGCACATGCTAAATCTTCTTCAGATGAGAGTTTTGATTTAGAGGATTCAGATGATCCAGACATAGATTCATTACAGTCAGATGCAAATTCAGTGCATGCATATGCAGATGCAGAGCCAGAGCAGAGGCCCAAGTGGGCCAAGATTACTCTTCAGGATGCAGGAGATCTTGTTGGGGATCCAACTGATACTAGGAGGACTCGATCTGATTTCGAGGAGCCTCCTCTTGCACTCACTTCCACTGAACCGATGCCACCCATGCATCTTTTCTTGGTTCAATCTTCAAATCCACAGTCCTATGGCGAGGCTACTGGAAATCCCTTTTGGGAATCTGCCATGCAGGAGGAGTACAACTCCCTCCTCAAGAACCAGACTTGGGATATGGTTCCCCTTCCTTCAAGAAGGAAACTTGTCATGTGCAAATGGGTCTACATGATCAAGAGAACAACAGATGGATAGGTTAGAAAATACAAAGCCAGGCTAGTTGCCAAAGGATTTTAGAAGGTGCATGGCATTGACTATGATGAGACCTTCGCTCTAGTAGCGAAGATGGATTCCATACATTTGGCACTTACCATTGCAACAACCAAGGGATGGGAAGTACATCATATGGACATGAATAATGCATTTCTTCACGACGATCTCTCTGAGGATATCTATATGGAGAAACCCCGAGGATTTATACAAGATTCATCTTTGTTATGTCGGCTGAAGAAGTATTTTTATGGCCTCAAGTAGGCTCCGAAGGCATGGTATGCCAAGATGGACTCCTACCCGTTGTCACAAAAAAATTGTATGTTTTAAGTCAGACCTGAATGTTTACATGCTTAGGATGGTTGATTCACTTCTACTCCTAGTTATGTATTGATGATTTTCTGATCACTGATTGCTCGACTTCAATGATTGTTGTAGTCAAGACGATTCTGCATGATAGGTTCTTGATGACGGACATGGGTCTGCTACATTTTTTCCTTGGACTTGAGATCAGTCAAGATACATCATGCATCAAACTGTCTTAGGCCAAGTATGCACAAGATCTCCTTCAGAGATTTCACATGAAAGAATGCAAGTCTTCCTTGACTCCTTTCCTATCATGAGTCAGAATTGAGGATGGCAGGGACACTCCACTGGTGGAAAACACACTGTACAAACAACTAGTAGGGATCTTGTTGTATCTCACACACTCTAGACTAGACCTCTCCTATGCAGTTGGATCAATGTTTAGGTTCATGCAAAAGTCACATGAGTTACATTGGAAGACTGCAAAGTGTATCCTTCGATACGTACAGGATACCATCACCTTTGGGATTCACTATGCAACATAATCTACATTGGACCTCATTGGGTCCACTGATTCTGACTGGGCTGATGATAACATTGATCGCAAGTCGACATCTAGTTACTCAGTCAGTCTTGGTTTCAAGCCTATCTGTTGGTTGAGCAAGAAGCAGGTTGCTATTTCTCTATCTTCAGCTAAGGCAGAGTACAAAGGGGTAGTTAACATTCGTCATCTGATGTGACAACCAGAGCACTCTGAAGTTCTGCAGAGATCCAGTTTAGAGGCAGTGGACAAAGCACATCGAGATCCACATGCACTACATTCGGTACTTAGTACACGAGGGGATCATCGACCTGCAGTTCTGTCCTTCAATAGAATAGACTACAGACATATTCACTAATACCTTCACTGAGCAAAAGTTCCATTCTATGCGCATTCGTCTTATTATCAATTCTTCTTTTTACATACATTGTACTTTGAGGGGGGGTTTTCCCATGAGGTTTCCCTCTTTCCTCGTTTATTTCAGTGTATATTTTGTATTTGGGTACTGTTGTGTTGGTTTTGTCACTTGGGTGAGAAAAAACAAAACACTTGCATTCTTAGTTAATCCTGCTAAACAAGACAAAAGTTTGTGGGTTGGTTAGATAAACCAAATGCATATGAAAACAAAGAAATAAAACTAAAAACAACTAAGAAATAAATGTTAGAGAAGCTTGAAGAACTTAGAACCATAAAAACAAAGAAATTACCAATATATAGCTACCAATGGATGAATATATTGACAGGATAAACACCGTAGAGAAAGGTAGGGACTTATGAGTCCCCTCTTCCTCCTTGGGAGGGCTCTTGAGTTCCCTACTTGAGAGCTCTTCTCTTCATACAATGGAAGAAATGATAATGGTGAAGAAATACAATGCCTATTCCCTCAAGAGGTGAGTGGAATGGCCTATTGCACTGGTGCTTGAAGGCTTCAAAGAGAGAAGAGGATTCTCAAAGAAGAATTCTTGCAGCATAACAATACCTTGAAGTTCTTCTTTTTCTAGCACACCCATGGCACATATTTATAGCATCCATTCATGGCAAGATATAATTGGTTCATGGTGTGAACAAGGGGATTTTTAGGGCACTTCCTAGCCCTTGACCATCCTCCAAGCTAGATTTCGCTCAGATATGAGTGTCAAATTGTGTTGGGGGTTGGACTAGAAGTGGTTGAGGGGCTGACAAGATCCATAAATGCATCTTTCATAGAAGTGCACATCTTTTCTTGTAGACAGTTGTGCATATTGCACACAGTGCGTGCTGAGGCTTGTGTTAGCCTTCACATTATGCACACTGTGCGCGCGCTTCCTTTGGTGAATTTGTGCACTTTGATTTTTGACCCAAATATATAGTTTTTTGCCTTTTGGATGAATTTTGGTGTTGTAGGTGGACTAATTGCTATTGGATGTGATTTATTTCTTCAACCATTGTGTGCAATGTCACAGATGATTTTTCAGTGATAATAGGTACCTAACATGGCTTTGTTTATGGGACCCATTCTTTATTTTCACCATAGTGATGTTCAGGGGGGGTGTTGGAGATACTTCACACACACCTAGGATTTATTTTTCCTAAGGTGTTCCCTATGTTTATTAGTGGTTATTCAGTTTCCTATAGTTTAGGGAGAATATTCCTCTAGGAGAATATTATCTTCATTTCACACTTCAGTTTGATCAGTTGAGTGGAGTCTAGATGCCACATTGGGGTCATCACCATGCAGTATTGGGATCATCACTAGCTAATGCGCATTATCATTGGGATTATCACGAGACTAGCACATTACTCATGATTCCATGATCTCCTCCTCACTTCACTCTGTTTCAGTTAGTTAACTGAAGACTGATAGACTAGTTAACTCAGACTAGGTGGCAGTTCACTCCCGTAACTGCCTGAGAGACTAGACTAGGTGGCAATTTACTCCCATAACTGATGGTGTGTGTCCATATCACTCTAGACCACCACTATGGTGCATTGGCTTCTCCTCCAGTGTGCATTAGTTGAGTTATCCAGAGTATATCATGTGTAAATTATCATTCATTCATTTGGTTAATGAGACTTCTCCCATTCTCTCTTCTATTTCTCTTTTCTCATATTTTCTCTACAAACTATGTATGCCATTTGCTAGCTAAATTTTTTTTGTGCAGGTTCAACACATTTACAGAGAGAGTCTTCCAAGCCAAGCCTGGTCGCCAAGAGGGTGTCACTTCTACCAATATCTCAAGCCAATGAAGAGAGAAAGTGTGGCTAGGGTTAAAACCTAGTTGATGCCACCATGGAGAGTCGAACGCTGCACAGAGGGAGTAGTTCAGCTAGAATATATTCTTGGACGATCATTTTTATTGATTAACCTTGATATAATTAATGATGGGTAAAATAGATTTATTGTTGGTGGTTTATGGGCCCATAATATTGGGTAACCCATGGTATTTTCCCATAGAATTATATGTGATGAAGCCTATTTAAAGGCTTGAAGAACTCCATTGTAAAATGCCTCAAGCGGCCTGGTGTTTCGCTTCTCTTGGCTTACAAAAAAAGTGATGAATGGGTTTGGGAAAGGTATCAAGTAAATGGTTGTCAATGTGGAGATTGTTGGATTTGTGACAACAATCAAAACTGGTGAATGTTGGCGGTTCATGTAACGGTGACAATTCTTGAACCGGTGGTAGTTCTTGCAACGGTGGAAGTTATGTTGAAGGCGATATATATCTACTTATCCCTAAGAGGCATTTGGCAAGTTTTCTCTAAGAAGCTTATGGAAAGTTTTATAAGCCCGTTGTGAGAAGATTGTGATCTTTATCTCTGAGCAATAAGAATACAAATACCTTACCCCGTGGATGTTTCCTTGACACATTATCAAGGTTTTACCATGTAAATCCGTATCTTGTTGAATGTTGATTATGCTATCTTGATTTTTTTTTCCATTAATTTCTTCACAATTAGTTTGGATGACATATTATATCTTCTATGAAATCACGTTTCATAATTTCAATTAATTACATAATGTAAATTTCAATTTAAATTTGAACTATTACTATTTCAAATTTACCGTATTTCTTATTAGAATCCTTAGATAATAGTTGCAAATGTGCCATATTTCTTATTAGAATCCTCATATACCAATCCTAAGGTAAAGTAGAATTCATATTCTAGTCCACGAATTTTATTATTATTACGGATTCCCATAATTATTCTAATCCATTGTAAAGTATAATAATTTTATAGATTTTGATTAATTGATAATTTAGGCCATACTAAACCTTTATTGAAGCTAAATTTCACCATATTGACATGGACATACGCAAAGGAAAACAAGATAGTAGAAAGGAAGCAAAGTAAATAGAAAACTTGGTCAATTGAGGCGACTAAGGAGAAACAATGAGGTCAATATGAAATTGCTTATGGATTTTGAGCAAACCTCAAATGGAAAAGAGAATGAGGTTGAAATATGAATCGATGGAATGGTTGGTTTGTGGTTTGTTTTGTTTTGTTTGGTATAGTAAAACATATATGGTGAGTTCAAATCCTCCAAATAGTAATAGTTTTGTTTGGTATAGCAAAACATATATAGTGAGTTCAAATCTTTCAAATACTTTTATCTAGGATGATTAATCTAACCTGAAGATTAATTTAATTTAAGATGAAATGGAAGTAGTGCATTGTCCCGTCTCATCTATTCTAGTATGAATTTAGAGAAAAGATGAGATGGAGGATTAATAATATTATGAATAGAAAAACTCATCTATTCTAGTATGAATTGAGAGAGAAGATGAGATGGAGGATTAATAATATTATGAATAGAAAAATAATCTACATTATGCAGGCTTTGATACCATAGGTAAATACTCAAACCGTTAAAATCAACATGTATAAGATTTGATAGTATTTCCATATCTTTAAACAAATAAAAGTAAATATTATTTAATTTCTTATTGCATAATTAACATGAGGAAACATGTTATGAGAGTCATACCTGAAAGTTTAAAAGAGAATTGGCTTAGAATCTGGGTGAATGTAGAACTATTGAGCTCCAAGCTCTTGTACTAGTCAACTATAGCTAAGTGCGGGGAATGACTCTCCTCCTAAAAAGTCTCTTAGTCAACACAATTGAAATCCCTTGGACCTTCGATCAACTACCTATGCTAACTTCTATTCCTTCCATATCAAAATTGTCAAAACAAAATATGTCCCACTACCTTCTCCACATTCATTAAGATCCATTCATAAGCTTCACTTGTCATCAAGCAATTAATCATGCTGCTTTTAACCTTTTCTTTATTTAACTTTTTTCTTAATTCCATTTAGTAATTTCTCTCACTTTCACATTTTTTCGTTTATAATAAATTAGTTATTTTGTTATGATTAATATTACTATTATTACTATTATTATCATTGTTATTATTATTGTTATTATTACTTATTATTATTTTATGACCACTTGTTTATTTCCCTTATCAAGTATAGGATTAATTCAAAATCCGAGGCATTGTAGAGGAGTATGTGGAGAAGAGGACAAATAGAGTCATCAAAGCTCAACACAGGTGGGGATCGATTGTGATATTGTCAATCGATTGACCCATGTGGATAGGTCACATGTCATCATGTTGATGCCTCTTTGTTTAACTCTATTGTCATCTAATTCACTCATCATGTAAGGGCCCATGAACCATCGATGCTTTCCAAAATGCAATGTTAGAATACCTTCCAAGGACCTTACCTAGCTCACTAAGAAGGGGAACCATCATTGGACTTAGGCAAAGGACATTCATAGTGTGCGTGGAATGTCAATGCTAGTACACTCTTGGAGTCTCCATCAAGGTTGTTCTATAAGTAACATAATTAGTTGTCAGAGGGAGAGCAACATGCAATGGGGAAGCGAGGATGGATGCCATTGAGGATGTCGTGCTTGTAGATCATGTGGAGGAAGGAGGCAACCCACATCAGACATATCCATGTTGTGCATCAACATGGGCCTTTCCATGAATGATAGTTAACCTTGATGAAGAATAAGAGTAAATATATTAATGTGGAACAAAAACACACCATAAAAATATACCATTACATAGTATAAATCTCTTATTTTGGGTAAGTTTAAATTAATAAATTATTAAATATTTTAGTAAAAGAACAATAACAAGGATATGTTCGACCAACTCTAATGCTATATAAGGATCCCATATAGACATGTAATTCTAACTATTGACCCAAATTTACATCCCATTAGACAAACATGGATACTAGTAACTGATCACTAATTAAATCTAAAAATCCTATATACATTGCTTGCCCAAAAGACTTTTTGAGCTCCAAACCAAGAAAAACAACTTGTGAGAGCTCTCTAACAAAATGATAACAAAAAGAGGTAACAATGCTCTATTGAGAAATAAGCATAGTCATAATTCCTTGTGACGAGGAGGAATGATAAACTTTGTCATTGATTGTGGCAATCTTCCTTCGAATTGTGAAATATATTGATTACCAACCACCTTCAATAATATTAATGAAACCAAGAAAGTAAGAAAAATCGATTGTTAAGCAAGATGTCACACACTAAAATGAAAATCCCATACTAAGGCTTTCATCTCCACCCTTGTATAAAAAAAAATGTTATAAAACCAAAAAAACATGTTATCATATTTAAATGTGGAGAACATTCCACATTTATAGACATATGCCCACTTAAAACTATCTAAAATAGTATGTTAATATAATTTAAAGAAAATATTCAAATCCTAGACAATATAAAAGATATTGGAAGTGTGAAGATTTACACATCTTAATAAAATTTAAAAAAAAACAAATCAATGTATATTTGATACATTAATATAGCTATTTTAAAATAAATAATGCCAATGATTTATGGAAAATCAAGAAATCTTTTAAAGAACAAAATAAGAAGTGTGATAAAAGTAAAGCATAACCCCTATCACCATGTATCCATATAAAGATAAGAGATATAGAAGCAACTACTTGAAGTTGACTTAGTGAACCACTTGAAGTTGACCTAGTGAAGATAAGAAACAAATTGAAGTTAACTTAGTGAAAATAATGCACCAAGCTTGGCCAACTACTTGAAGTTGACCTAGTGTGAAGACAAGCAACAAATTGAAGTTGACCTAGTGAAGTTGACCTAGTGAAGATAAGCAACAAATTGAAGTTAACTGAAAATACCGCACCAAGCTTGGCCAACCACTTGAAGTTGACCTAGTGTGAAGACAAACAACAAATTGAAAGTGACCTATTTCACCAAACTTGGCCATGCTATCATGAGCCCTCCATGATTTCAATGTCTAAGATGTCAATCTTATTCTGCCATTTTATTAATCATAACACATTTCTAATTAACATGATGGGAGAAGCTTAAATTTCACTAAAGTTAGTTAGTCCGAGAGTTTTCAACATGGGCCTCTCTCTGCACGAAGCCCTTCAAAGGCCCTTTTCATTAGATTGTACACAAAAACTAATCTACCTACTAATCTTTACGAAAGCCCAAGTAATAGTTTGCTTAATCCACCAACCAATCCTTTCCCAAGCCATCAGTAACGGTTTCCCTGATCCACTGAACGCTTCCCAATAAAACGCAGGGACAGGGTCCACTCCGCAACCAGGTGGACTCGGCAGTTAGTTTTTGGTCCGATGGCAGCGAAATTCAAATAGCCGTTGAAGACCTCTCTGCCAGATGAACCCAATGGTTCGATTCTTGTATATTTGGGCTTCCTCCTCTTAAATTTAGCGGAAGTCTGGCAGGACCGCTCTCAGTTCTCGTTCAAATTGTCGCAAATTTGAATGCAAAGACCTTCCGGACGATATTTTTGGCTAGAAATAGCAACCCAATTGCTTTCCTCGTCCTTCCGGATTTCTTAATCGCAACAAATCAGCGAAAACCCAAAACCCAGTTGCCGTATGAACTCAATTGTTGATTAATTTCATGTTATTAAAAAAAGAAGTCAGTTGTTCAATTCGTGTTGAGAGAAGAGTGCAGAAAAAGAGGAACTCGATTGTTGAATTTAAGCTCTAGATTTAGCAGATTTGAAATAACAGAACCCAATTGTTGAATTCAAGCTGTCGTGAATATGCTGT
>JASDQU010502309.1:58978-80534 GCA_032191745.1 Picea mariana
GATTTAACCTAATAATAAAAATAATAATAATGACATGATTAATCCACAATGGGGATTTAATCCAATAACAAAATAATAAGAATGCCCTTCGCAGTTACATTATTTCAACATGCAGATCACTGCGGTACTTGAGCACCATATGTCGCTCAAAATATTTGATACCCAGCTTGGTGCGTAAGGTATGGAAGATATTTGTGAACTCTGGCACTGCCTGGTCCCTTTTCTGTCGCAGTGTGGTACTTTTGTTTACAGGTCGTCATAACTTCCAACATGGTAGTATTGTTCCTTATTAACATCCTTGAAGGAATCCCAGGTGAGTGTGACTATAAATAGCGAGGGTTCCTCTATTGCCTTTTTCTCACAGAAAGTATCCCACCAATATTTGACATGGGGGACGGCTTTGAGGACCACAAAAGTAATATTTTCTCTATTCAAAAAGTTATGGAAAAAAAAATACCCATCTAGTAGATTCAACCATTTGCCTACAACATCTGTGTCTATTTGATCTTCAAATATAGGAATATCAAAGTTTATCTATACCTTGAAGGGGGTCGTGCCTTCACTCGAGGAAGATGCATCCCTCGTTGTTAGTCGTCGAAGGATTTGTGCAAACTTATTCATCATCTCATTCCTCTGTTGTGTGAGGGATTATTCGAGCAACAGTTTGAAAGGATCCCCTATCCCGTCATATTTCTTTTATCCTGCCATGGAAGGTCACTTGGGCGTGCAAGAATTCTTGTCCTCAAGAGAAACAATCTCGAGACCAAACTCTGTGTACCCTGACCTCGTTAGGGACATGCACTAAGAAAGATAAGGAGTAGACCGCTCTGATACCACTGATCTGAATTTTTTGAGCAGAATGAAATAAACAAATTTTATTATTATTATTAACACAGAGACACAATGAACAATAATAGAAATACAGTAAAAATGGGTTCTATTCAATAAAGAAATATGTTGAAACTGTAAAATGCAGATTGAAAACAAGCTTGCTAGAATGGTGGCGGCTTATCTCTGAGAAGAAATGTGAAGGATGCGCTCATTCGAAAGAAGATGAGTACAATGAGACTCTAAAATCATTTTTACAATAACCATTAATTCCAAAACCCTAGACATCCAAAAAACTAACCCTAGGAGATGAAGCGCTAAAAGTCATGTGGGCCATGTTGAGGTAAGTTGGTACATCAACTTCTCAGGGTTGTAACTTTTTCATATGATCTTCGTTTTAGGCGCATGATATCCCATTGGAAAGGTATATCCGAGGAAAACACATTAGGCCATAAAAATCTAACTTTATTTACAATTTGACTATGAAGAACCCTAAAAATGGCCCCAAAATTTCAGGACCCAAAAATTAGGAAAAAATAGCCAAACTAAAAAACTTCCAAGATGAGCCAGTTGGAATAGGTGGGTGGTCATCGATATCCACATAGATAAATACTACCCCCTTAGGAAACAATGGTATCCATTACATTGAGTTCCCCCATCAAATGAATAATTTTTTGCTAAATTTGTTCCTGGGTGAGCCACTTGCCTTAGTGGAGAAGCTTCATTGCTTTGACAACCCGATAAAGCTGAATCCTCTGTTGGCGAGTTCCCTTAACCTGTGTGTCCATGATCTAATCAGTGGATTCCTATTCCATGCAGTCGGGGTTGAACTCTGTTGGTGTCAATTTTTTTGTTATCTCTAAGGTGTCCAGTAATGGTGGAAAATATGGTCAAAGGAGATCCACATTGAACACTGGGTGCAAGCCAAATAAGGGGGGAATGTTGAGCTCAAAAGCATTTTCACCCACAATCTTGGTGATGGTGTAAGGTCCATAGAGGAATGGAGGAAGATCTCGATGGGGCCCTGTAAGACGTTCATTTTGCAAGTGCAACCAAACTTTGTCTCCCACTTGAAACTTGTGTGGCACCCTGTGTTGATCATGGCGTTGCTTGTACTTGGCATTGGACTTATGTAAAATATCCTAAACCTGTTGGAATATGTGTTGGATCTTCTCAATGAACTGTGTGGCTTTGCCAGCTTCAGTTGGAGCATGGGACGAGTTTGTCTGGGTGGCCGCAAGGGGTAGTGCAACATCCATGGGACCCAATGGTTGAAATCCCAATCCCGCCTGAAAAGGGATATGGTTGGTTGAGCTATGTATGGCTTTGTTGTAGCTGTGTTGAACATATGGAAAAATCTCATCCCATATGCGGGGGTGCTTGGAATCGTACATGCACAAGATATGCATGATCATCCGATTGATGAACTCAATTTGGCCATCCATCTGGGGGTAGAAGGCAGTGGGTTTGGTGATAATGGTGTCTAGTAGTGACCAGAGGCTCGACCAGAATGTGATCAGGAACTGAATGTCCCGATCTGAAATAATGGTTTATGGTATCCCAAAATGTACCCACACTCATTCAAAGAATATCTTGGTGGTGGCTTCCACTGTGATTCTCTTCATGCAGGCGGCCATAATCGCCATCTTGGAAAAGAGATCAACATCCACAAAAACACAATCATTTCTCTGCTTGGTGGATGGAAGTCCTAACATGTAGTCCATTGAGATGGATTTCCAAGTCCTGTCAGGAGTCAACAGAGGGGTGTACAAACCTTGTTTCTTAGTGGTTAGTTTGGTAATAGCAGAGGAAGTGCAGGACCTGCTATACTTGCTGACATCCTGTCGAAGTTTCGGCCAGTAGAAATTTTGTTGTAGCACTGCCACTGTATTTTCTACGCCAAAGTGTCGTGCCACCCGACTGTAGTGGGATTCCCAAATAAGCTTCTCTTGATCACTTGATGGAACACAGAGATAGCCCAGATGGCATAATAGCCCATCATAATGATGGAAATTAGTGACAACTGTGTTTGTGCCCAACATCTGGTAGGTGGTGGTGAATTCAGGTTCTTTCTCATAGAGTTGGGGCGATCTAGAGGTCTCGTGGGCACAAGAGTCTAGCACCGTGGTGAGTGCCGTGACTAGAGGTCGGCTGAGGAAATCAACGATGCAGTTGGTACTTCCTGTCTTATACTTGATATTGAGGTGGAAATGCTGTAAGTATGTGGACCACTTCTGAAGGAAGTCATTATGCAATTTTTCTTGTGTCTGCATGAACTACAATGCCTTATGATCAGTGTGGATGGCTGTCTCATTCCTGAGAATGTAATGCCTCCAATGGCAGCAGGATTGAAAAATGGAGTACATTTCTTTGTTGTAAGTAGGGTACTTATGGATGAAATCTGATAGTGTCTCACTATGATAGTCCATGGGGTGGCCATACTGAGTGAGAACTGCACCCACAACATACTCTGAAGCATCTATCTCGATCTCAAAGGGTTGTTGCAGGTCGGGTAATGAAATCACTGGGGCTGAGAACAAGCGCTATCTCAAATCATCGAACACTTACTGTTGGGACATGACCCACACAAAATTTTCCTTACCACCACCCCTGTTTACTTGGATGAGGGCCCATGCAATATGGGAGAATCCCAACATGAACCTGTGATAGAAATTGACAAGGTCTAAGAATCTTCGAGCTCAGTGAGTGTGGTTGGGGCTGGATAGTCACGGATGACCTGGATCTTTGTTGGATCCACATGCACACCATGCTCATCAACAATGTAGCCTTGGTATTGGACCTTGTCCATGCCGAAGGAACATTTTTTCAAGTTGGCATGTAGCTTGAGCTACCTCAAAGTGTGCAAAACCTGCTGAATATGATTCAAGTGTTCCACCCAAGTCTTGTTGTATATGAGGATGTCATCCAGATACACCACTACAAAAGAATTGGTGAAAGACAACAAGATGTCATCCATCATCCTCATGAAAGTTGCTGGGGAATTTGTCAAACCAAAGGGCATGAGCAACCATTCAAAAAGACATTCTTTTGATTTGAAGGAAGTATTCCACACATGTGTTTTCTCTATTGGGACTTGATGGTAGCCAAAGTTCAGATCAATCTTATTGAATTATTTGTCCCCCTTGAGCTGATCAAAGAGATTGTCGATTCAGAGAATTGAGTACCGATTATTGACTGTGATTTTATTTAGGGCTCGATAATCAATGTAGAGTTGTCAGGTCCCGTCTTTCTTCTACACAAGCACGATTGATCTTTGACAAGGTGATGATATGGGTTGGATGTGCCCATTTTGGAGCAGTTCTTGGATACGATTCTTGATCTCCTCATTTTCTAACAGAGAGAAGCGATAGACTAGCCCATTGGGTAGTGATGCATTAGGGGGCAGACTGATGGAATGCTTGACCTGATAGTGTAGAGGTACCCCAACAGGTGAGGAGAATATATCTTTGTATTCTTCCATGACCTATTCCACTTGCTTCTGCTGTGTGGAGAGGTCGACCATGGAGGCCATGGATGTGGCTGAAATTTTTCTTTCACTCTGAGAGTGGATTATGAAGAAGACAAACTTCTTAGTCTGAGAGATGACCTTCTTGGATTGCTTGGAAGGGATCAAGGAAATGACACTAAGTGGGACTACCTTGGGTATCATGTACATTTTCCTATCCAAAGTAATAATAACACTACGAGGCCTAGATCCATATACAACATGATGTTTCCATAAATAAGGTTGGCCCAAAAGAACACCACAAAATTCAAGGGGAGAAACATCACACAATACCTCATCTTTGAAGGGCTTGATGTCGTAGGACAAACGACACTGTTGGTTGACTTGAAGATCGCTTCCTTGGTGGAGCCATCCAATGGTGTAGGTCTGCGGGTGCGTCATTGTCAACAGAGCCAACCGCTTGATGACCTCCACTAAGATGACGTTCTTCTGGCTACTGGTATCAATGATGAAGTGCAACGAGGTGCCTTTCACCCACATCTATGAATGAAAGAGACACTCGCCTTCCTCTGGCTCATTAGCTTCACTAGGATGGATCTTGGTGGTAGCAACAGTGGCATTGGGTTCCACATCAATGATCCATCTCTCATTTTCTAGTTCTGACTCAGATTCGGAACCTGCATCTGATTCATAGGCTTTCACCTTAGCCACCAATGACTTCTTTGAGCGGGGATAAAAAATGTTATGCTAGGGGCTATTATGGAAGTCACACCACTTCCCAGTATCTTTCTTCGTCTTTCCATTGTACTTCTTTGTTTGCGGCTTAGAATGGTTGTCTTGAGGTTGTCCATATTTAATCTTCCCTTTATTCAGCGGGTTGGGGATTCCCTTTCCCTGCTTTTGCTATGAGGGGTTCCCAGACCAAAACTATCACGTCTTTTGTTTAAGCTTCTGCTCGATTTTGATGACATATCAATAAGCCACGCCCAAGGAAGAGATGTTTAGAAAATCCATTTCTTCCTGGATTTATCTATGCAAAACATAGTGGTACTTGAGCACCAGATGTCACTCAGAATATTTTATACCCATCTTAGAGCGCAAGGTATGGAAGATATTTGTGAACTCTGGCACTGCTTGGTCCCTTTCTTTTCGCAGTGTGGTCCATTTTGTATACAGGTTGTCATAACTTCCAATAGGGTATTATTGTTCCTTAATAACATCCCTGAAGGAATCCCAAGTGAGTGAAATTGTAAATAATGAGGGTTCCTCTATTTCCTTTTGCTAACATAAAGTCTCCCATCAATATTTGAAATGGGGGACGATTTTGAGGAGTGCAAAAATAATCTTTTCTCTATTTGAAAAGTTGTGGAAAAAAAAATACCCTTCTAGCAAATTCAACCATTTGTCTACAACATATGTGTCTATTTGACCTTCAAATATAGGAATTTCAAAGTTGATCTGTACCTTCAATGGGGAGGTGCCTCCACTCGAGGAAGATGTGTTTCCTGTTGGTAGTTGTCGAAGGATTTGCACAAAATTGTCCATCATCTCATTCCTCTGTTGCGCGAGGGATTCCTAGAGAAACAATTTGAAAGGATATCCTATCCCGTCATCTTTATTTTCTCCCTCCATGGAAGGTCGCTTGGGAATGTGAGAACTCTTTTCCTCAAGAGAAACAAGCTCGAGAACCAACTCTTTGTACCTTGACCTCGTCATGGACATGCACTAAGAACGAAAAGGAGTAGACTGCTCTAATACCACTGATCTGGATTTTATGAGTAGAACGAAATGAACATAGATTATTATTATTATTATCACAAAGACACAATGAACAATAACAAAGATACAATATAACTCCCTTCTATTCAATAAAGAAATATGCTGAAACTATAAAATGCTGACTGAAAACAAGCTTGCTATAATGGTGGTGACTTATCTCTGATAAGAGAAGTGACAGTTGCACTCATTTGCAAGAAGATGAGTACAATGAGGCTTTGAAATCCCTTTTACAATAAAAATGAATGCCAAAACCCTAGACATACAAAGACTTAACCCTAGGAGATGAAGCGCGAAAAGTCATGTGGGCTCCATTGGGGTAAGTTGTTACATCAACTTTCCGGGGTCGTAACTTTTGCATACGATCTCTGTTTTAGGTGCACGATAGCTCGTTGGAAAGGTCTATCTGAAAAATACACATTATGATGTCAAACTCTAACTCAATGTTCAAAACCCGAAAAATAGGAAAAAATTGCCAAACTGAAAAACTGCCAATATGAGCCAGTTGGAATATGTGGGTGGCCATCGATATCCACCTGGATCAGTTAAATTTCACAAATGGGCTAATTTTCCATGGTTTTTCCCAAAAAAAGGATTTGCCAATTTCCATTTTTTCTAAAAGTGATTCACCCAAATTTCATAGAATAAAATTATTTTACCTTAAAAATCGCGAAAAGTTTATAGAAACTATATAAAATCCTTAGAAATTTGAATATTTTTACAAAACTATCACTAAACATTTTACATTTTGCATATTAAGGACTAGTAAGATTAACCGATATTTCTACATTTTAATATAAATTTCCATCCTTAAAATTATCCCTGCTCAACTCGTGCAATTTTTTATCTCTTATAAGAAAAATGTGTTCTCCTTTCTCTTCCCCATTTTTTCTATAATTCTACATTGTATTTGTAAAGAAAAAACATACAGTTTTGCTCAATTAAAATCAAAATTGTGACAGGTCTTTCAAACCCCAATGATCCCTAAGGAGCCTAAATTCTAAATCTATTACCATTCAAAGCGCACGGTAATCCAGTTGAGTGCATGTGCTTAGATTTCTTCTCAAAAGGATAGCTAAAAAATGGATTCAAAAGTGGAAAAACCTTTGGAACAAAAGGATGGGAGTGCGTGGAAGACTTCTCCCTATGGTATGGCCCTTTATACTGTCTTACATGATGACAATATTTCTTTGGCTTCTAGTCTGTCAAGGTTTTCCTTCTAAAGAGTAGTTGTCATGGACATATTCACAGATGATGTTCTTGGGTATTGTGGCCAGATTGAGACCATCTGGCATTTATTTTGCAATTATAGTTTTGAGTGTGCCCATTGGGACTTCATTTGGAGTATATGGATATGCATCTTCTTCAACAATATCCACTAGAAAGATGGATTTCTAAGAGATGATTGATCCATTAACCCATTCCACTTTAGAGGGGTTTGGCACTGCATTCAAGTAATAATTCTATGTTGTGGAATCTTTTTTGTGTTGTTGTTTTGAGTGATAATTTTTTCTCTCTTACTTGTTTTAAAGAGACACTGATATATGGTATTGTTTCTTTGGCTTCTAGTGTATCAAGGTTTGCCTTCTAAAGAGTAGTTGTCATGGTCAGATTCATAGATGATGTCCTTGGGAATTGTGGCCAGATTGAGACCATCTGGCATTTTTTTTGGAGTCATAGGTTTGAGTGTGCCCATTGGAACTTCATTTGGAGTATGTGGATATGCATCTTATTTAGCAAAATACACAAGAAAGATGACTTTCTAAGAGATGATGGGCCCATTAACCCATTCCACTTTAGAGGGGTTTGGCACTGCATTCAAGTAATAATTGTGTGTTGTAGAAGCTTTGTTGTGTTTTTGTTTTTAGTGATAATGTTTTCTCTCTTGTTTTAAAGAGACATTGATATATGGATTAGGGTATGAAACACTCTTGAAAAATATGCTTGGATGTTCTATTGAGGCAGTGAGATTTCAAGGTCTTCCTTTTGACCTTCAGATAAACATCCTTGTTTGTACAATACTCTGTATTTTACTATCCCTACAAACACTACTCTGTAATTTTCTCCCTTAATACAAGTAGCATTTTAAAATAAAACCATGATCATCAAGTGTAAGTTTCATGAAATTTTGACAGAAGAGAGGAATTCATTTGTTAGGCATTGCACAAATCCATTATATCGATGAAAAACCAACTGCTGGAGACTCTTCTTTCAGATACCACTAAGTCTTAGTGGCACGTTGATGCCTATCAATCTCCTATGGGTTTTGAACATGTGTCTATGATGGGGAAGTCTAGTAAGAAAAACCCATCCTTTTTGGATTAAATTTGACATAGCCTGCCAAGGTGAATACTTAAATAGAAACATTTTTGAGAATATAAATGTGTGAATATATAATTTTTAAGAACGCCTCTATGACTTCCACACCCAAAATGTCAACGCTTCTCTACCAATAAAGAATTATCGACTCAATTTACCAAAGGAGGGGGACTAATTCAACAATCCCACCTAAATAACACATTCATGCTCCAACTTGTGTGATTTAAATATAACACTTCATGTGTTACTTATATATTTGTCAACTATTTATTATACTTGCCCATATGTAGGTTATATTGTAAACGCTTTTAGGTCCATTTGTTTTGTCACCTATTATCATTACAATACAGTTTTTTTAATGTTTTACATCTATTTATATTAAATGGGTTTTTGAAACATTAAAAATTAATTTTCAAAATTTTTACATTATATTTTTTTGAGTTTTGTTTAGTGTTTAGTTTTGATTAGATAAATAAAATAACTTTAAAAATATGAAGTCCATTTTTTTAATAATTCCATGTGTATTGATGAGACTGTGCTCTGGAATGTACTATGTACTTGTTCATGAATTCCATTCTGGTAAGTTGAGTTGAAAGCACATTTATGGAAAAAGGACAATTTGCAACTATTAGTTGAAAGCACATTTATGGAAAAAGGACAATTTGCAACTATTACCACCACATGTAGTAGGTTAGATTGTGCATCTAATTTTTATTATTATTATTATTATTACAAAATATTTGGATATTTTTGCTTATTACTATAAAATGTTTGATAAATGGATGAACTAATCAGGGCCATGATTGCATGTGGGAAGGGTTTCATGACAAGGATTTTATTGCAAATGTTTATAAGAAATATCGACTATGACACACAAACGATAAACAATGAAGAATGAACGAGATGAACTTGAAGAAGATATTGAATATAAGAATTAGTTCATCATTACAATAGTGTGTGTCTCCTTTATAGAGATTGCAAATGGTTATAAGATCTAACTACTTATTTGAGAGGAGGTGGTTGAGTGAATATCTCAACAATCATCCAACAATAACTTAATGTATAACAACTTTACATTATTACATAAGTAAGCCTTCTAATCTAACTCTCCCTCTTAAGGCTTACACCACTGAAAACAAGACTCACTAAAAGAAAACATACATTGACACAACTAAAAATAGAACTAGACATTTTTTCAGAGGCTTCATCTTTGAAAACAATGCTTGGACTATTAAGACTCCTTCAAGTTGCTCCCTATTCCACTAAAAGGTATAGTCTCCTAGTTGTGATCCAAGTTTTCCAGCATCATTGGACATCATTAACGCTTGAAATGTCTTGTAACCCTCATAATAAAATGATGTCAAACTTCTAGATCTTGGATCTCCCATGAACTATTGAACAACAATCCCCATGTGCACGTTTCATAACTCCAATGAGGTATAGTTTCTATGATCCATAAGCATCCTAGACTATTGAACAACTATCTATCTTCCATTGCATCCTTCCATGTCTTCAAAGTGTAGGCCTTTTAAAATGCAAAAGGTTATTGCCATCATAACTAAATGTATTAATAAGAATTGGACATGGTCACTTAAAGTAATGTGTTTTAAATATAGTAATTAAATTCACTGACTTCAATATGGACCCTTCAAAAGCTTCACAATTGGTCCATAAACCTTATGGCAGTGTTGCTTGAAAGAGTTCACAAGGCACGACACTACCTCCTTGAAATACATATTTACAACTCGCTAGGCTTCTTCAAATCAACAATTCATCATTATGAATTGAAACTGGATTGAGTTGATCTAGTTTGGATATGGATATAGATATGGATATAATCTAATGTTGATATGAGAGTTGAGCTTTGAGGCTGCTACAGACCTTAGACCAACAATGAAGCAATATGAGGAATGATTGTTCTGCAAGTGATCATGTACCCTAAGTGCTACGATTTGGATCAAGATGGTTAAGAAAAGAATCCAACATCCGATGTTACAAATTACAGAGAGATGGTGACCTAAAATCACTGCAACAACACTACTATGCTGCAAATTTGAAGATCATTGATCAAATTGTGAAGGGCCATGTTTTGCAAAGATAAAAGACATAATTAATCCTAATCCATTATTTGATAAAACTTCCTTTCTCTAGACATTCAAACATGCTTGCACTTTAATTCTAGACTGAATCAAATGCATACAAATCCAATTTATGGCACAAGGTGAGCTTGCAAACACTATGGAAATTTCTGCAATTTCTTGCACATCAATCTCTGACTCTCTTCTTGTGGTAAGCTACAATGGTATATACCCAACCTATGTATGGTGTTGGAGTAAGTCCCTATCAACTTCATTGGGGATATTTTTTAGCTTACCCCCCTACTGGATCTAGACTAGAAAATCTAGATCCCTCCATGGCCTCTACCTATGTTGTTTCCCACCCTCCTCAAGTACTTTCGACCTTAGATAATGTGTCTGTCTTCATTTCCCAGTGGAGGGATTCAAATTTTTTCACACATATTGTAGCAATGAAACCATTGCAATGTTCGAAGGAATTGCCAAGTCCTATAATCGACCCTCCAATAGGATTTGAGGTTACTCTGGACGTGGGTTCAAATCCAATGACATTATATGCTTCAAAGGTTCCCACACAAGGTGCCATGCTTTAGAGGTTCCCACAAAGGTTCTATGTTCCAAAGGTAGGGTATGTGTTATATTATTTGTGTGGTTAACCTTGCACATTGTATATTGTGTAGAGGAGGGGGGGTCATGAGAATGCACAACTTCCCCCCTTTATCCATAGGTTTGGGGCTCTGGCATTGAAATTTATCTTTTTGGTTGTTTTTAGTCCGTTTTTGGGTGGTTTTTAGCTAATGATTTTTCGACCTATTGTAATATAAATCTAGTTAAGGAATCTAATCTAGGTTAATGGATTAGGGTTTTGGATGTTGCAGAATCATATATATTGTATTGAAAATGGTGAAGTTAAGATAATGAGAGTTATAGGTGTGGCTCTAAACTTTATGGTTTCCTAGTTAAGGGTTTCCATGGTAAATTTCTTAGTATTGTGTGTGGATGCTATTTGTTTCCTTTCTAATTTATAAAGAATTTGTATGTGCATTGTTATACTATAAAGGTTTAAAAATTACATTTGGTATCAGAGAAATTATTAGCTTCAGGGGGAAAGCTTTGTTGCTAAGGGTTCATTTATCTTGGGTCTATGATAAACTCAATTTCAGTGTGAGATCTGCAGTGGGGATTCTTGAGGTGAAAGAGAATGACGAACAGTTATAAAATTGAGATCTATAAATTTAATGGGAAATTTTTTTAGCTATCAAAGTTGAATATGGAGGATCTTTTGGGAGCTATCAAAAAATTTATTGGCTTCAAGGAGACACCTTTGTTGCTAAGGGTTTGGTTATCTTGGGTTTTTGATAAACCTAGTTTTAGTGGGAGCTCTAATAGTAGTGATTCTTGAGATGAAAGAGAATGGGGAGAAGTTCTAAAATCGAGATCGAGAAATTTAATGGGAATTTTTTTTATCTTTGAGCTATGGAAGTTGAATATGGATGATCTTTTGGAAGAAAAAGAATAGTGGGTATCTATGGATCTTGGTACTACACCTATGGGTATATCGACTGAAGACTGGATGAAGTTGGATCGAAAGGAAAAGAGCATAATCTAGTTGTGTCTTTCAGAGTTAGTGTTATTGAATGTCTCAGGAGAAGCGATTAACCAAGGTATTATGGGATAAGTTAGGGACTTTGTATCAATATAAGTCCTTGGTAAACAAAATTTTCTGTTGGAAGAAGTTGTACCTCCTAAGGATGAATGATAGACACTTAGTGAAAATGCATCTAAATGCCTTCAATATTGTGGTAAGTCAGTTGTGTTTGTCGATATTAAAATTTATGATGAAGATAAATACATTAGTTTGTTGTGTTCTTTGTTCGATTCATGGGATATTCTAGTTGTATCTATTGGGAGTAATGCAACCACATTAAAGTTTGATGATGTGGTTTCATCCTTGTTATGATCAGAAGAAATGAGAAGGAAAACCATGGATAGTCAAAGCACATATGCCTTATCTATAAGAGGATATTCTATGGATAGAAATAAAAATATGTCCTCGAGTGTGAGATCTAAATCTAAAGGTAGATCTAAATCTCCAGTAAAATCCTTATGGAAATGATAGAAATGTGGTAAAATTGGACATTACAAGAAGGATTGTAGATCTAAAAATGTTGAGGGAAGGGATTTGATGATATTCCTTTCACAAAAAGGAATACCTCCTCAAATGAAGGAGGGGATGTGTACTTAGCTTATTCAATCACACATGCAGATCGTGATATATAACTAATCGATTCAGGTTCTTATTTTCATATGACTCCCCATAGGGAGTGGTTTTGTGAATATGACAAGTATCAAATAGGTGGTGTTTTGTTAGGGGATGAATCAATAGGAATAATAATATTATAGAGAAAAGTCAATTTGTTTCTCCCTGGGATGAATCAATAGGAATAATAATGAAAGTATTATAAAACTCCCTGGGGTTTTGCACATTCCAAAGATGGCTATAAACTTGATATTTGTAAGTAAGATGAGTGATGCAAGCATACCTATTATGTTTGAAAGGAAAACCTGCAAAATGGTTTGAGGAGCAATGGTTTTGATGAGGAGAGTTTGAAATGGAACTTTATACAATTTGTTGTGAAGCATTGTCACTAATGGGTGTAATAGCTTTGTTGTTTTTTAGGGTGGAAAAGAAGAAGACATAACCCCTATTGTCCCTAGAGAAAAGAGAATGTTGTGGCATCAAATATTGAGACATAATGGAGAGAAGGGTATTTGAGCACTACACATTAAAGGTATGATTGAAGCTATTCATGATTTCACACTAGATTTTGATTTTCATGAACATTGCATATATGGTAAACATAATCATGTAATATTCTCATATGGTCCTACAAGAGCAAAGATAATCTTAAAGTTAGTACACAATGATGTGTTTGGACCTCTACTTGTTCCATCACTAGGTAAATCAGTGTATTATGTTTCATTAATTGACGATTTATTGAGAAATACATGTATTTATTTCCTTCGAAAGAAATCTAAGGTCTTTGGTACATTTAAAAAGTTTACGGCTCTTGTGGAAGAATCAAATGGAGAAGAAAATAAAGATGTTGAGGACATATAATGGTGGAGAGTTCTGTAGGAATGAATTCAAGGAATTATATAAGAAGTGTGATATAACAAGGAATAATACTACTCCATAAATATATCAAGAGAACATGGTTGAAAAAATCATGAATAAGATGCTAATGGAAAAAATAATGAGCATGCTCAGTGGTGTCGGGTTAGGAAAATAATTCTAGGCAGAGGCAATGAGTACTACATATTACTAGATAAATTGATCACCCTCATCAGCATAGGTGGAAAAAACTCCACATGAGGCATGGACTGGTAAAAATCCCTCCCTTAATCATCGTAGAGTTTTTGGTTGTGATGCTTATGTACATGTTCCAAAGGAAAATATGAGCAAGATGGATAATAAAGCTGAAAAATGTATCTGATTAATGGTGATAAATATGGTATAAAAGGTTATAAACTTTGCAACCTAGTAATTAAGAAGATTGTTTATAGTTGGGATGTTATTTTTAGAGAGGTTAAAGATGTTCCAAAAATATGATCCCAAAGAAGAAGTCCTACCAAAGGAAAAAGAACCATACATAATAGAGTTTGAATTGAAGGATGGAGAATCTGAGTCATCATAAATATATGGATCAAAACAAGAAGAACCTCATATTCTGATATTGAAGAGATCGGTTCAGGAAAGAAGGAAACTATAAAGGTATACTCTACCTGGTTTTAGTGCTAGTTTTACTTTATCTATTAATGATTACGATCCAAAAACTTCTAGGGAGGCAGTGGATTCAGAGTATGGTAAAATCTAGAAGAAGGCCATGGTTGAAGAAATGGTTGCCATGGATAAGAATAAGGCTTGAGATCTAGTTGAGTTGTTGGTTGGGAGAAATCCTATTGGTAGAAAATGGGTGTTTAAGAAGAAGTTGAATGTAGAAGGTAAAGTAGAGAATTATAAAGCTGGCTTAGTAGCAAAGGGATATTCCCAGGTAGAGGGAATTTATTTGGGTGAAATTTTTTTCTATTGTTGCTAAATTAACTTCTTTATATTTATTTTTTCTATTGTTGTTTCTTTTGATCTTGAAGTAGAATAGATGGATGCCAAGACAACATTCCTACATGGGAATCTTGAAGAAAGAATTTACATGAAACAACCATAAGGTTTTACAGTGAAGGTAGAGAAAGATTGCAAGCTAAAAAATTCCTTCTATGGGTTAAAGCAATCTCCAAGGATGTGGTATCAAAAGTTTGATACATATATAGAGAGACTTGGTTTCTCAAGAAGCAAAGTTGATCATTGTGTGTATTCCAAGGTAGTTGGTGATCATTTATTTATGTGTTCTTTTATGTTGATGAAATGTTGTTGATTGGAAACAACAAGAAAATCATTAAGGATGTAAAAAATGAGTTGTCTTCCAAATTTGATATTAAATATCTTGGTGCTACAAATTTTATTTTGGGCATGGAAATTAAAAGAGATAGGGAAAATAGGAAACTCTAGTTAAATCAAAGGAAGTATGTGGAGACAATATTGCATAGGTTTAATATGCGTGAATGTAAACCAATCAATGTCCCTATTCCTATAGGTGTAAATTTATTTGCACATTAGTGTCCTAAGACATAGGAAGAGGAAGAAGACATGTCCTATGTTCCTTATGCTAGTGCTATTGGAAATTTGATGTATGCAATGGTATGTACTAGACTTGACATTTCCCATGGAGTGGGAGTTTTGAGCAGGTATATGTCGAAACTAGAAAAAGAGCATTGGACAATTGTAAATAGAGTCTTCAGGCATTTGCGTGGAACTATACATTATGCATTCTGCTACCAAGGAATAATTGGACTAGACAAAGTGTTAGATGTACATGGCTTTGTTAATGCAGAGCGGGTTGGATATTTGGATCATAGAAGATCTACAAGTGGTTATGTTTTTAACCTGTTTCAAGGTGAAATTAGTTGGATGAGCGAGAGACAGTAAGTAGTTTCACTTTCAACTACAAATGTTGAATACATGGTAGCCTCTCCCGCAAGTAAGGAAGTTGTTGGGTTACAAATATTGTGTTCAAGTATTATGTTTGTATAACAAGCTATAAGGTTAGATTGTGACAGTCAAAGTGATTTTTTCTGGAAAATAACCCTACTTATCATTCTAAAACAAAGCATATTGATGTTCAATATCACTTTTTGAGAGACATGGTTGAAGACAAGAAATTTCTACTAGTGAAGGTTGACACTTTGAAGAATGTTGTAGATTCATTGATGAAGTATGTTAGTATGGAGAAGTTCTCTTGGTGTAGAGAAGTAATGGGCATAGTTGATGATGTAATCCCTAGGGCCTTTGTATGCAAAGAAAACAAGAACTGGTAAATGTTAGGTGTGTGTTATATTCTTTGCACAGTTAGGTCCATGTGATGTACATTGCGCCAGTAGGCCCCCAAAAAAATTTGGGGCCATTTTTGGTCCGTCTTTGGGTGGTTTTTGGCCAATGGTTTTTCAGCCTCTTGTAATATAATTCCATTTAAGGAATCTAATCCAAGTTAATAGATTAGGGTTTTGGATGCCGCAAAATCATATACATTGTATTGTAAGTGGTGAAATTAAGATAATGAGAGTTAAAGGTGCGGCTCTAAAAAATTTGTTCATTTTTCCTATTAAGGGTTTCCGGGGTAAATGTTTGAGTACTATGTGTGAATGCTATTTTTTTCCTTTCTATTTTATAAAAAATCTATGCATGCATTGATATACTATAAAATTTTAAAATTTACACTGGGATAGTGCCACGCTTTAAAGGTTCCCATAGACAATTCCACGCTTCAAACCACCTTGAATATTTAGACCAACCCAAGTTCACACATGCTCATTTTTAAACCATTAAATTTCATTGTTCCTTCCACGTAGGCTGTAGATTTAGTATCTTTTGTTGTGTCTTCTAGCCTCATATCATATCAGAACATAGTTTTTCATCTAAAGATTCAATCCATACAAATGGCTACGATCTAATTTGTTTTTTCTTTGATTTGGATTAGTTTGGATACTCTGATACCATATAAGAAATATCAATTATGACAAAAAATGATTAACAATGAAGAATGAACAAGAGGGACTTGAAGGAAAAATTCAATATAAGCTTCAATTCATTATTACAATATCACGTCTCTTTTATAGAGATTCCAAATGGTTATAAGATTTAATTACTTATTTGAGAGGAGGTGGTTGAGTGATTATCTCAACCATCATCCAACAATAAACTTAATGCCTAACAAACTGACCTTATTACATAAGTAAGCCTTATAATTTAATAATGTTCCTTCAATCATCCATTCACTTCTTTCCTCTTGTACTTTTCACAACTAATTTTATCTTTGTTTGCGAAACTTCTAGATCAAAAATATGTATGGAGTTTTGAAATGTCCAACATTTCGAATGGACACTCCACCCATCATAGAGACATGAAAATATGATATGTAGTAAAAGAGTGCTAATGGATATAAATATGAAATGTAAAGTTTAAAGTTAATAAGTTGGAATTAGCCATTGGCATTAGGTGAAATATTAGATAAAATATAAGAATAATGAAAAAATAAAGAATATATTAGAATAATGAAAAGTTCCATTTAACAAATTGAAAGGCATAATTAAATTAAAACGGTAATAAATTGGATGAAGGGATAATAATAATACTCTAATTTTATCTTTGTTCTATTATTATTCATCATTTCCATCGATCTTTGTCTACTCTAATTTCTTGCATAATAAAGGTAAGTATTTTTCTATATTCAATGTTACATAGGGAAAACCCTTGCTCCCTTAATATGGAGAGATATTATAATTTTTCCTTTATGAATACCGTGCCCTACACAATATATTATATTATGAAGTTGAGCTTTTTATTGGTATGGATTTATGAAATTTTTATTGATTATATTTGCTTTAGTATTGAAGGAAATTTTATTTTCATTACGGTTTGTTTATTTTTTAATTTTATGGGAGGCTTATAAACTAACTTCGTTGACTAATATTTGTTAGGATGATCAATATCGTTATGATTGAGATGTAAATAGGGATATTAAAAATGAAGTTTATCTCCAACTAAAGATGTTTATGACACGGCTCTTGTCTTTCTAAAACCTAGTATGTTTGTCTTTCAAATTTAAGGTTGAGTGATATTTATTATACAACATGTATAGTGCCTTAGGATTTGTAAATTGAGTATAAGATTACTTATAAGTTGGCTATATGAGGATTAACACATTTTCTATTTACCTTTTTTTTTTTTTTTGGGTTCATTTTGAATTTATTTATTTAATAGATGCAATTAAATATTTTAGTTTATGTATTTTTTTGAAATTAGTGGAATAGGTTTAAAATGGATATTCGTTCCTAAGTGTGAGATTATTATGATTATTTTGAGTTATGTTTCAAATTTCTTTGGGTAGTGCAAATGCTAAACCCATATATTTCAATGATCTTTTTGAATCCAGATTATTGTTGTTAACCATGTTTAAAGGGAGTTAAGTTGCGATCGTCAGTGATCAGTTCTGCCAGATACTAACCTCTATACCATGGTGCCTCATTTCATGGAGGATTTACAGATAAATTTGTAATTCATGAATTTATAGATTTGTGGAATGGGAATGATAGCATTTGACTTGTCAATTATCCCATCTTTGGTATATAACTCTAGTTTTTCCTTCTCTCCATATGATACCTCTTGGCCTTCATCAAGATATACTTCATTGTTGTTAACAAGATTGTATTTTCCTTTTTGTTTCCTATTTTTCTAATATGCTTTTATGTTTCAAGCATTTGCATGAAGTAATAAAATTGTTTGAGTCTTTTATAAAGCCAATGAATATGCTTTATTGTATCGCGCCACAACAAAGTTTCTATCTTCATGGTGTATCACACCGTAACAATTTCTTTTATCTTTGCAATGTATCTTCATGGTGTATGGAATTTTTTTCCTTCAAAGTGTATTACACCAAATTAGTTTTAGTGTGATATGCTGCACCACACAAAAGTTTATATCTACACGATATAAACTTTGGTGCCAATATAATTTATAAACTTTGGTGGAAGTGCAACCAATACAATTTACAAATTTTCTACACAATGCTATTAAGTACAAAGATAATTTAATAGAAAAATTAGGGGAGTATTTTTTATGATGTTTCAGTTACAATTTAAAATATGGAAAATTGCAATCTCATTTGTAGAAAACCCCAGCCTCACTGAGATCCATTACATGTGGAAATACACATTAAAAAGAAAAAATCTGCTAAATAATTTCCTCTAGCTTACTAGCTACAAATCACACAGATTAACCATTTTGATATCATTAACTAAATGCATCTACAACATGTCAAATAAACATGAATGCAACTATAAACCCAATACAACAACATATAATTCATTCTCATACACCTAGTAAAATGCACAACATTAAACTCATAGAATAACTTAGAAAATAGATAAAACCCTTATATTTTTAAATGAGTTGAGCAACCAACTGCTTGGGACAGAGGTTCCACCCAACTATAGACTTGTTGTTCCAAATCTCAACATCAAGTCACCCCCTAGCTAGGGATAAGAATCCAAAAAAGGGGGCGATCTCTCATTTTCCACTCACAACTCAAAAAAATCCCACAACCCATTGGCATTCTCCTATAGCGATCCTGATTTTTCCACTAGCTCTCTTCCTCTCAACCAACCCAACCCAAGGAATATACCCCTTCAGTGCTCTCATTCCATTGAGCATCACATTCACTTATCAAGGTCTCTCTGGCGCAAGTAGCTAGGAATCTCACTAATGGGATCTCAAGGGAACTCACTGCTAGGAAACTAACAGGAAACGACAACAACATTAGACTTGTTACTGCAGTGCAATTCACACAGGAATAGACTCTTTAAGATTAACAACCTGGTTCTTATGCAAGCCTAAAAACTTACTTCTTCAATCCTTGAGCTTCAAAATGCTCCTGAATTCTCCCAAAATTGTTGCTCCAACTCCGACGCTCCTCTGTCTGCTATCTCCTCCTTCCCATCCAAAAACATGATTATTTAAAACCGTTTTCCCCACACATACAAATTTCCCCTCTTTTCATGTTTTCTTGACTTCTACTCATCCCCAAGTTGATTGTACTTTATTTCAACCCTCAATAACTATGTGATGTGACATTTTACACCCACCCTCTTACAAGTATTCAGTGATTGGACTCTTTCACACTTAAGGGAAAAATTAGAAGGTTTACTCAAAACATTAAAAAAAAAGGAAAATGATTTGAGAATTAAACTCATGGCTAAAACCCCCTTTCTAGACCCCTCCCTCTCTTGTGGATTAATCAACCCCCATCTTTTTTCATGTCCCTCGACAACTATCATCACTTTTTGTTAATTAAATTCAGATATACAATGCTACATATTACATTGTTTGGCCCATAGCCACATATCATGTCTATATTATGAATTAATTAAACTAGGTATTATAGAAGGGATGTTACATTCCCCCTCCCTTATAATTGTGCACCATCCTTGGTGAAAAACACCATGTTGATATCCATGTACATATTTTACATCAGAATATTTATAAATAACCAAATTTTGAAACTTTATAACTCATGCAACAGTTCCAACTGTGATCTCTTGTTCCTCTCAACCTGCTGACCCAAGGAATGTACCCCCTTCACCGCTCTCAGTCCATCAGGCTGTACCATTATTTTATCATGTATGACCTAAGGAATTTTCCCACTTCACTATCCTCAGTCCATTGGGTTACACCATTCATTTATCAGGGATATTAGCGCAGGTTGTCTAGGAAACTCAGAGATATGGTTTCAGAACTCTAGCTACCCAAAATTGAGTCTTCATTCTCTTGAACTGTGGCAAGTCTCTTGGACTTTAACATTCTCTTCATCTTCCCAAAGTGTTGGGACTTTGCAGCAATGAGAATTGGTCTTCCTTATGGGCTTACACCATTTCCATATCCAAGGCCATTTTCCCTACATTTTCTCAAATTTTTACTTAGCCAAATAGTTATTAGTATTTCATGCACATTATCATCTCACTGCATATTCACAATAGCTGATAAAGAGACCAAAAATTGTGCATAATAACAATTCAATGGATTCTTATTGTTAAACATATTAAATGGAATGCAACTATCATAATAACAATTCAATGGATTCTTATTGTTAAACATATTAAATGGAATGCAACTATCATTCCATGTATATGCATTATCTAACTTACCAAGCTATAATGTAATCAACATTACCAATAAATAAAACGATGTGCCAATGCCCATGGCTACATCTACACAATGCGTCCATGCATTGATCTTCAAAATACCACATATCTATGTCATGTATTCTACTATGGTGAGTTGGAAGGTCTAACCAACGCTTCAACACATCATATAAACTCTTCCCAATTATGGCTCGATCATTTGGATACCTTCCTCTTCGACCATACACAACACTAGGAATGTAATTCCTTAGTGCTACTTAGTGTAGGAAAAGAGGTTGTAGTCCAAACATTGATTATAACTAGGAATACTAATTTTGCACTCATACAATTCTATAACCCTTCCATATCCAACCCCAACATGGTCTCACACATGGCTAATTCTTCTAGCATTCAATTCTATAATAGGAGTATGTCTCTCAACTTGGCTTTCTTATGATCTCATAACCAACATAACATAATATGCAATTACATTTTACATAAATGAATTCAAGCATCAATAGAATTTGTATACTCAAGGCCCTCTTCCTTTTCTCATTAATTCAAATATTGAAATTGAACTTAGGGAATTCTTACCTCAATTCCCTTCAATAATTATGCATTATAAGCAATCATATACATGCATGGTTGTTTATCAAATTTATTTGATTCTATCTAATCAGTTGATATTTTGTAGAAGCTCGTAGGCCCCCTTCACCAACCATTTGTTCAACATTTTACCATCCTATTTGTCTTCTTAAAGATGGAATTCATATATAACAACATCATCAACATCTTCAACCAT
>JASDQU010502309.1:80759-95555 GCA_032191745.1 Picea mariana
ACAATAATTTTACGTGGAAATCCAAATGGGAGAAAACCACGAAATGCTTTCTTATATATCAAAAGATTACATTCATAGGAAGCACCAACTTACAAATTCTCCAAGAACAACTAGAAGGAGGCACCAACCCCCTGATTTACAAGCTCCAACCTGAAGGAAGCTACACCTCCCTAGATTCTCCATCTCCAACTGAAAGGAGGCTCCAACTTGAAGGAAGCTACGACTCCCTGAATTCTCCGGCTCCAACCAGAAGGAGGCTCCAACCCCCTTTCCTTTCCCCTTCCTTCCTCCATGAAATACAAGTGTGAGACTCAACCTATCAATAATGTTGTCACTAATACATCATCATCATTATATCAAAACCAAACTCAACCCGTCACTGTAACTGTCACTGATATTGAAACATCATCATCATCAAAACCATATCCATACCAATAACCACATAAAACTCATGCCAAGATCACCAAAGGACATATCCAAATCATGTGCTCGATATCCCCATGATATGCATCAAACCATGTGCCAACATATGCATTAAGCATGTGCCAAGATATCCAAAATACACCTCAAACCATGTGCCAAAGTATCCAATATACAATCATCAAGCATGTGTCATACCATCAAAGATAAGCCTCAAGGCATGTACCATAACCATCAAGATATGCCTCAATCATATACCAAAATATCCAAGATATGCCTCAAGAATGAACATCAAAACATATAGAGAACCATACCCTTGATCATGTAAAGAACATGGTGCACAGATCTCAAATAATCAAAACCTTCCTCAAATTTAGCATCAAGAAGATAACATCTTTATCAACCTTTACTTCAGTCTCATTGGACAAGACCGGTCAAATCACAGGGCCTCATTTGATGAGTGTTGTGCAACCTGTCGGGGCCTCGCATGACACCCTATACCTAAACTATGGGGGTATTCTCAGTTAGGGTTACCAGAAACCCTTCTCCAATCTATGGCTCTGATACTTCCTTCTCCGCACTCCTCCACTACCTAAAATTCAGTACCTTAGATTCACTAAGAGATCACATACTTTCTTGATTGCTTGATCATTATGAGAGGCTCTTTGATATGTATTTATACTCTTCCAAGTAACTCCTTTACTCGACTTGAGCCGACCTGTAACAACAACTTTTCTTCTTTAATTAATTTTGGGTCCGACTTGTAAATTCTTGTTGCAATTGTTTGAGGGACTTTTGACCATGCTTTAGGGCTTCATCTTTAAGAGGGTGTAACTTCTCAATCGTGAGGAACCACATGGCATACCACCTACCATTGGAAACGACATGACGAGGACCATCCATATGATATTTTTACATGAAGTTATGATGTTCTTCATACTCTTTTTCTCCAATGAACTTCGGGATTCATGAACTCACCTCTGGTGATTCATAACTACTTAACAAATTAACCATACTTCAAGGGATTATTTTATAATTATTCAATTCATATTTCTTTGAGGGCCATTTTTAAAGCTACACCATAAGGGGACCACTTTGGAGACTTCTTCAAATACACCCATTACTTCTAGTTGACATCAATGACACCCAATTTTCCAACAATCTCCTCCTTTGGCATTGACGGGAACACTCATGCTCCCCCTGTGGCCAATGCTCCCCCTGTCTTCATGATTTTGTTATTTCTCTCCCCCTTTGACATCAATGGAAAAGGGTGACTCCCCCAGACGATTTATCTCCCCTTGTCTTCTTTGCAAAATGTCATGTAGATCATTGTGGGGTAGAAACTACTCCAAGTTTATGTCGAAGATACTCAGATGTCTCTCTTGGGAGAGGTTTGGTGAAGATATCTGCAATATGTTCTTTTGTCCCATTGTACTCCAACTTGATATTCTTCTTTGTGATTCGTTTTCGTAGAAAGTGGAACTTGATGGGAATATGCTTTGTCTTGGAATGAATCACCAGATTCTTGGAGATACTTATAACATTGGTATTGACTGTTAATATTTATGTGGTGATTGTTTTAAGAATTTATCGGATAATTCATAGTATTAGTGATTGTTTGTCGATGTTTCAGATCCAAATCATGAACATGGATCCTGATTTGGATCCGAAATGTCGAAAAACAATCACTAATATTGTGAAATATCCGATAAATTCTGAAAGCATTGGTATTGTCACATAATATTGAAATAGGCTTGCCATATTCTAGTTGTATGTATTGAATGGTTTTCTTCATCCAGAGGAATTGAGTAAAACATATTTCTACTGCAATATATTCTTCTTATTTTGTAGAAAAGGATACTGAGGACTGCTTCTTACTTAACCAAGACACCATACAATCACCCAAGTAGAAGGTTGCTCCACTAATACTTTTTCTATCATCAATGCTTCCTGCCCAATCTGCATCTGTGTAAGTGACCATAGTCAACTCATTCCCTTTAAGATACCACAATACAAATTATGTTGTTCCTTTGACATATATATAGATCCTTTTTATTGCCATAACATGAGTTTCCTTTGGTGCTGCTTGAAATCTTGCAGCATGTCCAACTGCTTGCATCACATATGATCTTGAGGCTGTCGCATAAATTAGGATGCCAATCATCGATCTATAGAGTGTATGATCTGCTTCCTTGGATTCATCATATTTTCTCAACTTGCACCCAATCACCATTAGGAGTACTTACAGGTTTGCAATCTTCCATTCTGAACTTCTTCAACATTTATTTGATGTACTTGGTTTGGGAAATGAAAATACCTTCATCTAGATGAGATATTTGGAGTCCCAAGAAGAAAGTCAACTCACCAAGTAGGGATATTTCAAACTCATTCTACATGTCTTTTGAAAACTTCTTACTCAACCAGTCATCATCACTTCCAAAGATGATGTCATCCACATATATTTCAAGGATAAGCATGTTGTTCGGATCCACTTTTATGTAGATATTGTTATTTGCATTGCCATATCTAAATCCTTGTTGTTGTAAGTACTTGTCCAATCTTGAATACCAGACTCTATGGGCTTGCTTGAGTCCACAAAGATCTTTTTTCAATCTCTAAACATAATCTTCTCTTTCTAACTGTAGAAACCCTTTTGGTTGTTTGATGTAGACTTCTTCTTCTAATTTTCCATTTAGAAATGTTGATTTTACATCCATCTGATATACTTTGATTCTTTTGGGACATGCATAAGCCAAGAGAAAAAAATTATTCAAAATCTACTCTTTTAAATTGATCATATCCTTTGCATACTAGCATTCCCTTGTCTCTAGTTACTTATCCATCTTCCTTTAGTTTGTTTATGAACACCCATTTTGTACCAATCACATTTTTGTCCTTAGGTATTGGAACCAATTCCCATGTCTCATTCTTCTCTACGTGATTGAATTCTTCTTCCATGGCCTTGATCCAATGTTCATCATTACTGGCTTCCTCAAAGGTGCTTGCTTCAACTATGGATAGTAGTGCTAGATGTATTTGTTTTGGTGTATGTGCTCGTTCGCTTCCTTTGGTTCCTATTCCTGCATTTTTATCTCCAATAAATTATTCTAGTGGGTGATTCTTCTGAACCCCATGGTTAGGTGTCCTAGAAGGTATTCGAATATCTTGTCGATCGTAATCTTCTTTTTCTTCTTCTGGCTACTCTTCTTCTTCTTCTTCTTTTAGTTATTCTTTTGCTTCCTTCTCTTTTGAATTTCTACTTTCTTCTATGGTTTTCAACACATTTGTTTCATCAATCTTTACATTGATTCTTTCCACTACTTTGTTGATTCTTAGGTTGTAGCATTTGTATTCCTTCGAATCGTTTTTAGAAAGTTTCTTTCCATATTTATCTATTAGGGGAGTGGTAGTTTCCTTGTATCTATCTACAACTACTTTCCAGACATCAAATCCTTGTTCTTGTAAATATTTTTTCATCCTTCTATTCCAAAAGGCATAGTTTTGACCATCAAACACTGACGTCTCATTCTTAATGAACTCCATGATCTACCTTCCAATGATTATATTGTTTCTAAAGGACTCGCTCTGATACCAATTGTTGGAATACTAAGAGGGGGGTGAATTAGTATTAGGCACTTTTATGACTTTTAACCACAATATGCAAGCATTTAAGATATCAACAATTTATCACTTATGATTGCATTCAAGATACCATAAACATGTAACCACAAAACACAATACACACAAATTTTATGTGGAAACCCAAATGGGATAAAACCATGAAATTCTTTCTTATATATCAAAATATTACATTCATAGGAAGCACCAACTTCCAAATTCTCCAACACCAATTGGAAGGAGGCACCAACCCCCTGATTTATAGGATCCAACTTGAAGGAAGATACAAATCCCTAGATTCTCCAGCTCTAACCCCCTAGTTTATAGGCTCCAACCTGAAGGAAGCTACAACTCCCTGAATTCTCCGTCTCCAACTGGAAGGAGGCTCCAACCCCCTTTCATTGCCCCTTCATTTCTCCCTGAAATATAAGTGTGAGACTCAACTTGTCACTGATGTTGTCACTGATACATCGTCATCATCAAAACCAAACTCAACCTGTCAATGTAACTATCACTAATACTAAAATATCATCATCATAAAAACCAGATCCATACCAATAACCACTTAAAACTCATGCCAAGATCACCAAAGTACATCTCCAAATCATGTGCTCAAGATCACCATGATATGCATAAAACCATGTACCAAGATATGCATTAAGAACGTGCCAATATATCCAAAATACACCTCAAACCATGTACCAAAGTATCCAAGATACAATCCTCAAGCATGTGCCATACCATCCAAGATAAGCCTCAAATCATGTACCATAACCATCAAGATATGCCTCAAGCATATACCAAAATATCAAAGATATTCCTCAAGCATGAACATCAAAACATATAGAGAACCATACCTTTTACCATGTAAAGAACCTGGTGCACAGATCTTAGATCATCAAAAAATTCCTCAAATTCAACATCAAGAAGATAACATCTTCATCAAAATTTACTTCAACCACGTTGGACAAGACCAGTCAACTCGCGGGGCCTCACGTGATGAGTGTTGTGAAACCTGAGGGGGCCTTGCATGAAACCCTATACTTGAACCATAGGGGTCTACTCAATTAGGGTTATCAGAAACCCTTCTCCAATCTACGACTCTAAGACTTCCTTCTTCGCACTCCTCCACTACCTTAGATTTTCTACCTCAAATTCACTAAGAGATCACATACTTTCTTGATTGGTTGATCATTATGAGAGGTGGTTTGATATGTGTTTATACCCTTCCAAGTAACTCCTTTACTTGACTTGAGCCAACCTGTAGCAACAACTTTTATTCTTTAATTAATGTTGGGGCCGACTTGTAACTTCTTGTTGCAACTGTTTGGGGTCTTTTGGACCCTACTTCAGGGCTTCATCTTTAAGAGGATGTAACTTCTCAAATGTGAGGAACCACATGGCATACCACCTACCATAGGAAACAACATGACGAGAACCATCCATCTATGAGATATTTTCATGTAGTTATGATGTCCTTCATACTCGTTTTCTCCAATCAACTTCGGTCTTCATGACCTCACTGCTGGGGCTTCATAACTACTTAACCACTAAACCATACTTCAAGGTATTCTTGTATACTTCTTCAAAGAGTCTTCCCATGAGGTCCATGCTTAAATATACACCATAAGGTGACCACTTTGGAGACTTCTTCAAATACACCCACTACTTCTAGTTGACATCAATGAAAACCAATTTTCCAACACAATTATCATGACATCATTATTTCACATGTTTAACATCAGACTACTCTTAGTATACAATCATGCCACAAGTATTTTTAGGCATAACCACATGAAAGAATGCACATCAATATGCATCATGCATTCAATCTCATCATGCTTACTTCATGTACATGCATCATGCGTCACTTCCATTGTGCGCTCTAATGCACATCTACTTTATCTCTTGTGCTTCATGTAGCTATCCTTGGATCCTTCTAGATCCTTGTATCTCTATGCACTATCATTCTTCTCATTTATTCACCACTAATTTATGATATGAACCTTTTCCAACCAAGTCCCCTTGGGCCATTATGCTTTTTTAGCCACTATTCCCTACTGACAATTGCTTCAACTGCGCACTCTGATAACATAGGTAGATTTCTTGACTTTGCCCTCTGGATAAGGTTTTTACCATTAACAATTGTCTCCTTAAGAAATCCAATCCTTCCTTCAATTCTTCTACACAGTTTAGAATTATTAGCAAGGTTGAGTTCTTTCCATGACCCTCTTATGCATTTTGTTCCTCTTGGCTGCTTCTTCTCCCTGAGCAGTTCAAACAAGTTCCTTTTGACTACTTCTTATTCAAAGATAACTCATTCCTTGGGTGCAAACAACATGATAAAAAATTCTAGCTATCTCATGAATTAAATCAAAATATGTGCATTCTGCACATGACTCCTAGGAGAGTTAGACTGATTAAATTTTGTTTCAGCGTATGCAGCCTTCCACACATGCATGTTTTTTTTTCCTTTTTAAATGTAATCCATGATTCTTTGGAATAAATATATGGACCTATGCAGCCCATTTTTTAGTTCTCAACAATCCTCAATTCCATGGATTTGTCCTTCCGACAAGGTCTTTATGCAGTCCCTCCTCATGGGACTATCTCATCATGCAGATTCTTGTTGCACCTTTATAATTTCCTGAAATGATCTCCACTCATGACTGGAAAAAAACTCTAACCTTTCAGTTGTTCACTTATAATTCCATAGGAATTTCATAAGATACCTTCACATGGAATTTTCATCCCTACACTCAAACATTTTCCATAATAGTGTGGATGCATGCTTATAGCTAGCATATCTCCATATGTTGTACATGCATATCTATGCATTCTTAAAAATCAGTCTTCCCTGTGGTTGTCCCCCATTATTCACATGAAACTTCAATGTATAAGCATAAACATGTTTCCCTCTTCCATTATGCACACCAGTGCATATCTATTTCAACTTTAATTATGTATTTATGTTGTAGATGGCCATTCTTGAATTCGTGTACCTGCCAAAAAATATATAACTTTTCAACTAGGGAGGTCTACTACACCTCCTTGTGCCCATTAATAGTAGTTCTTCACCTGTTGGATTCATTTTTTCATGTAAGAATCCCTGCTAATTTACCTTTTCAAGTTAGTCAAATTTTGTAGCAGCTGAATACTAATTTGGCTCTACTCACACAATTATTTATCCTTCCCTATGGATTCTTTTAAAAATATTGGGCTCATCAAACTAAATTTTTCTTTGTAGGAAAAAATTAACCCACTCAATAACCTCTACATTTTGACCTTTCCATATTTGATGAAGTTCACATACCTCAGAATATCCAAAAATATTCTCTCATGCTCCTCCATGGCCATGCTTCCAAGTTTGAGTTCAAAGAACTCTTCCACCTTCCTGTCATATTATTATTCTGACAAGTATTCTTGTTGGAAACATTTCTTGAACCATTTCCAAGAAATTTCTCTCATTATCTTTTCTATAGCTTTGCACTTCCTTGTAGAGAATGTTCTCAACTCCACCAACTCCACCTTGCTTCTTCCATTGGAATATGCCCCTACATTTTTCAATTATGACACACAATCCTTGTTGGATTACTGAGAGGGGGGTGAATTAGTAATAGAACAATTTAATCCTTTTTAATCAATGTAGCATTATCATCCAATATTTGCAGTGTAAATAAACAATGAACAAATGAGCAATCATACACATACAAAATACACTAGTGTTTTTACGTGGAAACCCAAAGCGAGAGAAAACCACATAATGTTTTTTCTTATATTTCTTGAAGAATTACATTCATTGGAAGCACCAACTTCCTTTTTTTTCCAGCTGCAACTAGAAGGAGGCTCCAACCCCCTAGTTTTTCAGGCTACAACCTGAGGGAAGCTCCAACTCCTCAATTCTCTAGCTACAACTAGAAGGAAGCTACAAAACCTTATGTTTTCTAGCTACACCAACCTTTCCTTTTCCCGTCCAACTTCCCTGAAGTAGAAGTAGGATGATGGAACCACTGTCACACTATCACTGTACCACTGACCTACAACCAACTTGTAGAACTGTCCTGTAATCAATCTATACCTGAACTGAACATGTATCAACAAAATACAATAGGTACACGACCTGTAGTATTGCATCACACATATATACACGCCCTATCTGTTATGCAGCCTGTGTTTGTACGTGAACAAACTATTATACAACCTGCATATGCCTTTTGAAAACTAGGGTTTTCTTTCTTCTGAAAACTTCTGATCTTCTGTAACTTCTTTCACATAGATCTGTAACCTGTCACTGCATCCAGACTGTATCTGTACCCTATGCATGCATCCTCATACGTATCTCTCTCTAGTCATGTGCCATAAGTGTGTGTAATCATGAATAAGTATAATAACCCTCACATGATCTAGACTTCAAACCCTTTCTGATATTTAGCCTCTCAATACATCAACCAATACAAGCTCTCAACCATATACCACAAAAACCCTTAGCCATATGCTAACAAACACAAGATGTGCCTCAACAAGAAGTATCAATGATAAACATACCAACACTGTATTTCTATAGATATGACTTATACATAATATCCCATGCAGCCACTAGTCTTTCTAGGGAGAATCCTCAAATCTCCATAACCATTTCTCATGCATACATCAAAATCCAACTATTCATAGGAATAAGACATACCTTTTAAACCAATGGATAGATCTGATGTATCTGAACACTGTAGACCTTCCTGGGAGCTTGATCTCAGAATCTATAACCTCTGCATCTTCACCTTCTCAAGTTTCCATGGCTTTACCAATATGTATGCACCCTAATACACTGTCAGCCCGCATATGTATGCACCCTAATACACTGTCAGCCCACTTATGCCTCAATATGTGCGCACCCTAATACATTCTTAGCCCGCGTACACCTCATAAATTAGGGTGTTTTAGTATTCATTGTAATTCCGATACTTTTTCCGTCAACCCTTCGTACTACCTCAGACTTTCGCAACTTCAGATGTATCAATGGGTACTTGCAATAAGCCTCACACAACAAAAGATATTCAATGTGTTCAAGTGTGTTTAAATGAGAGAGTCTTGCCTCTTATTTATACTTTCATGTAGTATTCCACTTTCCTTATTTTAGGGAGTTCTCCATTAACTTTATTATTTAAATAATTTATTTTTCAAACACTTTGACTTTTGGGGGCTTCTAGATGACTCATGAGGGTTCTCCAACTTCACAAGGCCATAACTCTCTAGCCGTGAGGAGTTATGTGACGTTCCACATACCACCGGAAATGGCATGAAATGTATTATCCATCTGGAATATTCTTACCTACAATTATCTCAAAACTCATACCATTATCGATCAAACAAACATGGGTCCATTACCCAAACCACTATGCTATTGGAATTTGCTACCAAACTTTCTTCAAGGGTTGACATCAATGAAAACTAGCCCATTTAATCAACAATATCCCCCTTTGGAATTGGTGGCAACACTCTGATGTAATACTGAGGTCATGTCATGCAATACTGAAGTCATATCACTCATATAAAAAATCTCCCCCTGGAACCATGCCTTTGTCCTTTGCATCTTTATGACCAACGCTCCCCCTAGAACCATGCCTTTATCCTCTACATATGATACATATCTTCCCCTTTGTCATCAATGGCAAAGGTATATTTCCATCCGAGGCTGACCCCCTAACTAAACTGTTTGATCTCCCAACTTGAACTGTCCTCTTTATGGTGCTTCCTTGTGTACATGTAATACATATAAGATAAGCATTCAAAAGCATTCATTTTGGAGTAGAAATAACTCCTAGTTTCTAGAGAAGATATTCAAAGGCTTCCCATGGAAGCAGTTTTGTAAAGATGTATGCCACTTGTTCTTTTGTTCCCACATATTCAACTACGATGTTCTTTTCTGCAACCTATTCCTGTAGAAAATGATACTTGATTGGAATGTTCTTCTTCTTGGAGTGCATCACCAGGTTCTTTGAGATACTGATGGCACTTGTATTATCACAATAGATTGGAATGGGCTCATCATACTCAACCTGTATATATGTCAGATTTTGTTTCATCCATAGGACTTGTGTACAACATGTTGTTGTTGCAATATACTTTGCCTCAGCTGTAGATAAAGATACTGATGATTATTTCTTGCTTATCCATGATAATAAACACTCACCCAAGTAGAATGTTTCTCCAATGGTACTTCGTCATTCATCAATGCAACCTACCCAATCTACATCTGTGTAGGCAATAAGTGATAGATCCTTTCCTTTTGGATACCATAATCCAAACTCTTATGTTCCTTTGAGATATATGAAAATCCTCTTCACTACTAATAGATGTGATTCCTTTGTTGCTGCTTGAAATAGTGCCACCTGTCCAACTTCCTACATTACATATGGTATGGATGTTGTCACATATAGTAGGCTACCAATCATTGACTTGCATTTCCTCTGATCTATAGACTTTGAATCATCATATTTTCTCAACTTGTGACTAGTTTGCATGGGAGTGATAACTGGTTTGCAATCTTCCATTCTGAACCTTTTTAACATTTCTTTGATATACTTGGTTTGAGAAATACAAATTTCTTGATTTCTTTGATGTATCTAAAGACTTAGAAAGAAGGATAGTTCTCCAAGTAATGACATTTCAAATTCATTCTGCATTTCCTTTGCAAATTTCTGGCTTAACTTGTCATCAATACTTCCAAAAATAATATCATCAACATAAACTTCAATTAATAAATACTATCTTGAGTTACCTTGATGTAGAGGTTGTTGTCTGCACTTCCTTTTATGAACCCTGCCTACTGTAGATATTTATCCAGTCTTGAGTACCATGCTCTAGGAGCTTGTTTTAGACCATACAAGGAATTCTTTAATTTACACACATAATCTACGTTCTCTGACAACTAAAATCATTTTGGTTGTTCAATGTAGACTTCTTTAAGTTCCCCATTCAAAAAATATGATTTTACGTCCATCTGACACACTTTAATATTTTTGGAGCATGCATAAGCTAAAAGCAATCGGATTGCTTCCATTTTGGTGACTGGGGAAAATGTCTCTTCAAAGTCAATTCTTTCAACTTGTGCATATCCTTTACATACCAATATAGCTTTGTTCCTTGTAACCTGTACATCTTCATTCAATTTATTCATGTATACCCACTGTGTGCCGATCACATTCTTATCCTTTAGTCTTGGAACCAATTCGTCTTGGAACCAATTCCCAAGTGTCATTTTTATCTATTTGATCCAATTCTTCATCCATGGCCTTATTCCAAAGTTCATCCTTTCTAGCCTGTTCAAAACAGGTTGGTTCAATCGTAGATGAGAGTGCTAGGTGCATTTGTTCTGGTGAACAGATTCGTCTTCTAGTCTCAACTCCTGCATCTTTGTTTCCGATAATCTGATCTGAAGGATGGTTCTTTTGTACTCGTCTTCTAGGTGTATTTGGAGGCACTTGTTGAACTTTCTCTTCTTCTTCTGTTGGATCCAGTCTTCATCTTTTCCTTCTAATTCTTTTTAATATTTTGCTTCTTCTTCGTAAATTTGTTTCATTCATTCATTTTCTTCTTCCTTTAATTCTAGTCTACTTGTTTTATCAATTGTTACGTTGATGCTTTCCACAACTTTGCTCAATCTCAGGTTGTAACACTTGTATGATTTCCTTGTACTTGAGTAACCAACAAGTACTCCTTTTTCCACATGAGAGTCAAACTTTCTCATTCTGCCATCTTCTCTTTTGATGTAGCATTTGCTTCCAAAAACTCTGAAGTGCTTCACATTTTTTGGTCTTCCTTTCCATAGATCGTAGGGAGTTTTTTCAGTGTTGTTTATGAGCATTACTTTGTTTTGAATATGAACTGTTGTATGCACTTATTGTGTCCAAAATATATCTGTAAATTTGGAATCCATTAGCATTGTTCGAGCCATTTCCTGTACTGTCTTGTTCTTTCTTTTAACAACTTCATTTTGATGAGGTGTCCTAGCAACGGAGAATTGCCTTTTTATTCCATGCCTGCTGCAGTAGTCCATAAATTCATTTGAAGTGAACTCTCCTCCATTATCATATCTCAAGCATTTGATTTTTGAATCCATTTCATTTTCAACCATTTCCTTGTATACCTTGAAGTTTTCAAAAGCTTCTGACTTATTCCTAAGGAAGCAAATTACATTCATCCTTGTATAATTATCAACTAATAACATAAATTATTTCTCACCTTTTAAACCCTTTGTTGTAGTTGGTCCAACTGGATCAGTATGCACAATTTCCAGTGGTCTTGTCATTGAATATTCCTTTGATTTGAACCTAGTCTTTGTTTTCTTTACTTGTTGACAATGCTTGCATAAGGTGTTGGATGGTTTCGTGATCTGGGGAATTTATCTATCTGTTTCACTTTTGCTGATTTTGACAAGGTTATCAAAATGTGTGTGACCCATTCTTCTGTGCCATAGCCAACTTTCATCTTTCTTTCCTAGGAAACACTTTTCATTTCCAATTTCACTTAATACATATATGTTGCTTGAAGTTCTCATAGCTGTTGTAATCAATTTTCCTGAAACTTATTTTCTTATCTCGCACTTTTGTGAATCGAAAGTAACCTTATGACCTTGGTCACACATTTGAATCACACTTAGAAGATTATGTTTCATATCTTCTACTAGTAGAACATTTTCGGCCTTGGTATTCTTGTTCCCAATTCTGACTGTGCCTTTTCCAATGATTTTAGCTGAATCATCATTTCTGAAGGAGACTGGTCCATCTCTTTCCTTTATTAATGTAATAAATCTATCTCTATCACTTGTCATGTGTTTTGAACAACCACTATCAATATACCAACCACGTTTCTTCTACTTTGCTTGTAGAGAGTGTGTGCATTCTTCATTTCTATATTGATTCCTCTTTCTTATTCACGTCCTTTTCCGAGGTTCCTGTCTTTGACTGTTTTTGTTCTATTGTGGTTCTTGAGGAGGGACTATAATTCTACAATCTTTGGCCATGTGTCCAAAGTTGTTACATTTGTAGCATTCCACTTCAGTGCTCAATGATTCAAACATGTTGTAACTTCTTCTCTGTGTTTCACTAGGCCTTCTTGGATAACCCTTTTGTGTATGACTTTCAAAGTTGTTTATGTTCATGTTGTTAGCTCTGCAATTCACATCTTTATGTCCAAAATTATTACATTCATAACATAAAACAAAAAATATAGTTTGATACCTAGGAGTTGAAGATCCTCTGAAAGGAGGTGCTCTTGTAAATCCTTCTTCTTCCCGATGCTTATTTGTTTCTGTTGGTCGTTGATTCTGAAATCTGAATCTTCACGGTGGAGTGTCCCTGTAATTTTCTTTGTATACCTTCCTATCCCCTTTGATTGTTTCTGCATATATTTTTGGATATTTTTCTTGTTTTGTTGTTTTGGAGCTTGATCCATTTTCTTTCTGATTGTTTCCAAGTCTGGACTTGTCATGATGAGGTTTTTGACTACTGATAATGTCATTTAAAACTTTCGAGTTGTTCTACATTTTTTTTTTTTGAAGATCCTTCCTTAATGTGATGATCTCTGCTTCCAAATTTTCAATGATCATGTCTCTTCCTTCTAGTTGTTCTTTGAGTGCTTCTTCAATTCTTTTATCTTTTTCAAATTGAACCTTCAAATTTGTGATCATTTGTTCTAGTTCCTGAGTGTCTTCTTTCTTGTCTATTTATGCTTGTAGTTTCTTGTTTTTCTTGTTTTCGCTTTTGATAACTTCTATGGCACACAACAATTCTTCTCGGTAGTCAACTTATGCCTCTTCATATTCTTCTTCAGAGTCTTCTTTATCAGAGTCTTCTACTGTCATGAATAGAACACCACTGACTTCATCTTCATCTGATGATGAGATGTCTTCTTTGGTGCATAAGCTTTTCTTGAAAAATTTCTTTGTGGTTCTTTTTCTTTTATATGTTTGTTTGCTATTTGTGTAACCTTCATCATTTCTCTTTTTCTTATGATATTTTTTAGCAAAATGACCAATACCATCACAATTAAAACAAATCAAAGGAATCTTACCTCTATACGTACCATCGGTTCCCTTGTTCAATATTTTGACAAAGTTGGTCACTTCTTCATCATCTTTCGAGACATCACTATTGTTTCTATGTTCTTTTTCTTTTTTCTTTTTTCTTTCCCTTTTTCTTTGACTTTTTGGATGCTTTGAAGGCTGTTTCTTTTATATCTGGATTTTCTTGTTCAGTTATCATTTCATATGCTGTGAAGATTCCATGTAGTTCATCCATTCTTATTGAGTTCATATCTTCTCTTTCTTCTAGTGCTGATATCTAAGGGTCAAATCTCATAGGTAGAGATCTTAGTACCTTTTGAACAATTACAGATTCTTTGATTTCTTCTCCCAATCCCATTATTTCTTTTACTGTTTCATGGACTCGTAAAAAAGAAGCTGCAATATTCTCATCTTCCTTCATCTTTAGTTGTTCAAACTGACCTCTGTAAGTTTGAAGCTTTGTTGCTTTGACTTTTGAATCTCCTTCATAAATATTTTGAATTTTGTCCCAAATCTCTTTAGGGGATTTACAATGTGCAACTTTGGTGAATATCGATTCTCCAAGACCATTCAGAAGTGCATTTGTGGCTCTGGAATTATTCTGACTGATTTTTATTGCTTTGTCATTTGTCGATGAAACTGCTGGTGTTGTGTATCCATCTACAATTGATTTCCAAATTTCAAATCCTTGTGCCTGT
>JASDQU010502310.1:0-13668 GCA_032191745.1 Picea mariana
ACTGGTGTACTGTGTATGTGTGTGATTGTTTATTTATTACTGCTCATTATTGGATAATAATTCTACATTGATATAACATTTGAAGAAAAGGATTATAATTATGTTATTACTAATTCACCCCCCCTCTCAGTAATCCAACATAAATGAATTATAAGCAGTTTTTTATTGTAAGTATGGCCTTGAGAGGCCATGTGAGAGTGAGTGTGTGTTTGTGAGAAATTTATGTTTCGTGACCTTGCCTTTGCGGGTGTGCCTGTGTCTAGACATTAATAATAATAATCAAAAAAAAAATTCCTCTCTGGGAAGTCCATGCATGGTTTTTTTCCCCTTTGGTGCCTCCCGTTACAATGTCCTCTTGTGAATCTGTTTGTTTTGACGAAACATGACATTTTCTTGTTTTTTATCCTGTAAAATCCTCTTGCATATGAATTTGTTTATCTAGATGATGACACGTTTCTTGTTTCTTTTGAAGTAAAATCCTTTTCTTCATATGACATTCCAAACACTCAAAGCATGACATTCGACGCAGATGTTGGGAAACCACATAGTGATGTTCGCCTTTAGGGTTTTGATCTGAATCTTTTTCTAGAAAATATTGAGATTCGTTTCACCATAACCATATATTTATTAAATATAAAGAACCCTATATTTATTAAACGTAAATATAAAATATTTCTATGCTTAAAAATAGATCAGAGTTCAAATGCTTAAAAAATTGATCAATGTAAGATCCATTTAACTTTATTTGTGTATACTACCATAATTATTGGCACTTTTTCTGTATCTTTGATGTCTGTAATTTTTCCATTTTAGGTTGGTTGGTATGCTTCCAAACCATATGTTATCCAAAAAAAAACTTGTCAACCCTCAAAGGTCGTTCCAGTCCTTCATACCACCTTTGATCCTATTCCAAAGCCTCATGAAGCCTCTACCATTTATACACTCTCTGGAGATGCTGCAACATTTTTCCACCAAGACATCATATTCAACATGCCATGACATCATCCACATGTGTACAACTATACTCCCTCTCTTCAACTACAACACCCTTGCTCTCCTTTTATCTAGATATTTTATTGGTTGTATTTTCTTCCCCACCCTCATCTTTTCTAATTAAGATCAATAAGTAGGTTAACCACCAGCTTGCACTCAAATCCCTAAACAAAAATCCACTTGATGACACTTTTACTCTAACCCTTCTCTTTCTAGTCATGTCGTTGTACTTAGATCTCACTTGTCCAACCTTTTTTATTCCATGCCCAATTGTTTGTGAATCGAAGGCCACCCTAGCAATCCCTCACTTATGTCATTATGCTCTGATCCAATCACTACATCTTTGTCACACGATTTTTCCAACATTCCAATATTTATGAGCCATCCTACCACTACACTTCCTCTCGCTATTCAACACACTTCCTCTTGCTATTCAACACTATTCGTCCAAATCTTTCCAGGTTTTCCAAAGCTTATGACATATTGTTACCCATGGGACTACCTCACAAATTCCATAGACACAACAAGTAAGAAAGAAATTTACGGTTAGTGTTTTTGAACATCTGCGCATATGGCTCATGATACAATCACTTCACTGTCATTCACGACTCCTCCACCTTGATATCTCCCATGCCAACACCATGACTATGACATTGATAGTTTCACCTCATTGGATATAGGATGGGCCACGATAGGATTCCCTTTATCAACATATTTTCTCAAACATTTTCTCACAAATTGTGAGCACTCCGATAAGTACACATGATATCCCAGCCTTGGAACAGACTGGCTAAAGGTAGCGGGTCTTTACCTACATCTTGCACTAGGAATGCACCCTCACAAGAACGAAGTTCGTGTATGCATAATATAACCTACATATCCAACAACATATCTTATAAAATCATTGGATATTCTCCTCCATTTTGTTATGACTCGTGATGGAACAATCCCTTTCAAGCATTATGTTAGCTAYCTTATTGCACAAAAGTACACATGAAACCTTCTCTGTGATTTGTGCCTCAGGAATATGATATTAAGATTCAACCTCACCAATGGATAGTCCCTACACATATAATCAGGARGACTCCCTCTTATTACATAATAAGTGCYATTGTGATCAATCTTCATTCTTCATATGGAAAGGATTATGATTGACATGCTCCAATAACACTCTTATAAAAACTATTACATTCTATGTGAAAAACAACATAAGCATAGTTGATGTTGATTTATATGGAATTGATGGAAGATATTTAGATCGACTATGTAACACATACTCATGTCCATAAAAAATCTCTTGGGCATCTTACAGACATGGGTGACAACTGTAGGGTCATAGGTCTCATAAGTGAACTCAACTATGAGGCTGGAACTATTGTGATAGTCAAGAAGGTAACAATCATACTATTAGATCTTGTATTGTAATTTTCCCTCTAGAGAAGTTGCAAGAAACCGCGACTCGTTTACATTGAAATCATTTGTTTTCCCAATGTGTTTGTCATTTATCACATTCAATTCCCAAGAAATGGATTTCTGCTAGACTTTCTTTTGTTTTCCCTTTCCTTTTTGAACATCAGACAAGATTTTATGGGAGACTCTTATATCTTTCAACGATTTGTGGCACTAGTTACCTTTGGTGGGACTCATATATCCTTATTAGGATTGTATGTGATAATTTAAATGTTGATAAGTATTGAGTGGGAATCACAAATGCATGAGAGAGAATTGAACAAAGTATCAATTAGACAAATTTCATCCTTGCAGCTAAAGAGAAGCTTCAGGAAAGGATGCCAAATATTTGTAGCAGATATGGAAGAGACACCTAAGAATAAAGTGCCAAGAATTGAAGAATATGCATTCCTAAAATAATTTGAGGATGTATTTAGAGAGATACTGAGGTTTCCACCAAAAATAGATATTGTTTTCTATATTAATTTGACGTTTGGAGCAACCCCAGTATCTAAGACGCCTTATATGATGAGCACACCAGAGATGAAATAATTACAAATGCAACTCTAATAGATTTTGAAAAAGGGGTATATATGCCCAAGTGTGTCACCTTGGGGTGCCCTAGTATTATTTGTGAAAAATAAGGATGGAACCTTGAGGCTATGCATATAATTCAAACAATTGAATAAGGTGACTGTGAAGAACAAGTATCCTTTGCCAAGGATAGATGTTCTCTTTGATCAGCTGAAAGATGCCAATATATTCTCCAAGATTGACCTCAGGTCAGGCTATCATCATGTGATAATTAAAGAAGAAGATATCAACAATACAACATTTAGAACAAGGTATGGCCATTATGAGTTTATAGTGGTGTCATTTGGGTTGTCAAATGCACCAATTGTCTTCATGTGTTTAATGAACTATTTTCGGAAATTACTTGGATAAGTTTGTCATTCTCTTCTTGGATGACATACTTATTTACTCCAAGTATGAAGAAGAGAATGAATAACACTTGAGGATGGTACTACAAGTATTAATGGAGCATCAACTATATGCAAAGTTGAGCAAGCGCTCATTTTATCAGAGGAAAATACATTATTTGGGCCATATCCTTTCAGAGGAAGGGATAGCAGTGGATTCAGAAAAGATAAAGGCCATTGAGGGATGGAAAATACCAAAGAATGTATTAGAGGTGAGATATTTCATGGGATTAGGAGTTTATTATAGAATATTTATTGAAGGTTTCTTGAAGATTGCTCACCCAATCACTTCTTTACAAAAGAAGGGTGTGAGATTTGAATGGACCTCTTATTGTGAAAGAGGTTTTTAGCACTTGAATAACTTATTGACAAGTGCACCAATATTGAGGATTGTTAATCCAAATGAATATTTCATTGTGTGTATTGATGCATGCAAGGAAGGGTTGGGTGGGGTCCTTAGCCAAAATGGGCATGTGATATGTTATGAGCCAAGGAAGTTGGAAGAGCATGAGAAACACTATGCCACTCATGATTTATAATTGGTATCCATAGTGCACACCTTGAAGATGTGGAGGAACTATCTCATGGGAAAAATACTTGCGTTGAGGAAAAACCATAGTGATCTAAAATAATTGTTTGGACAACTAACTTTGAATGCTAAACAAAGTAGATGGCTGGAATTCCTGAGTGAGCATGACTTTGATATAAATCATATCAAAGGAAAGGAGAAAAATGTGGTTGATGCACTCAGTGGGAGGGTCAATGAGATGCATGATATAGCCATTAGCATGTACACATATGATTTGAAAGACAAAATTTTGGAAGCTACAAAATCAGATCAACATTATGTGGAAACAAAAGAAAAATTACAACAAGGTAATTTTCAGCAAAAAATTGAATATTATGAGTTGAGAGAGGATGGAATCCTCATGTACAAGGGAAGAGTATATGTGCCTAAATATCAAGAGATGAAAAATTTGGTGCTAAGAGAGATGCATAACGTGCCTTATATTGGGCACTCAGGGTACTAGAAAACAATTACAGCTGTAAAGAACCAATATTTTGGCTAGGTATGAAGAAATAGGTGGTTGATTATATAGCCATATGTATTGAATGTCGGAAGGTAAAGGTTGAGCACAAACATCCAGCTGGTTTGCTGCAACCATTACCCATTCCAAAATGGAAATGGGAATGGGAAGTGGTGACAATTGATTTCATCACCAAGTTGCCCAGAACAATGAAACAACATGATTCTATGATGGTGGTGGTGGATAAGCTAATTAAAGTTGCTCATTTTATTCCAGTGAAATTAACTAAGTCAACTAACATTGTAGATATTTATATGAGGGAGATTTCCATGCTACGTGGTGTGCCTAAGGCAATTGTTTCTGACAAAGATCCCAAATTTACATCAAATTTATGGAAATGATTATTTAAAGGATTTGGTACAAAACTAAATTCTAGCACAACATATCATCTGGAGTTAGATGGGAAGTTAGAGAGGGTCAATCATGGGATTGAGGATATGTTGAGGATGTATGTGATGGATAAACCATCAAAATGGGAAGATTATCTACACTTAGTTACATTTTCTTATAATAATGGGTATCATACATCTTTGAAGATGAGCCCATTTGAGGCATGATATGGTAGAAAGTGCAACACACTAGTGAGCTAGGACAATCCACCAGACATAGCATTGGTTGGGCGATAATTTCACAGGGAAATGGAAGAACATATGGTAAAAATAAGGCATAATTTAAAGGCTGCACAAGAAAGACAAAAAGATTAGCAGAAAAGGGAAAAAATCACAGAAAGTTTAAACTGGGTGACCATGTGTTCTTAAAAGTGAAGGCCAAGAGAAGTTCCGTGAAGTTGGGAAACTATTCAAAGCCAAAAACACGTTATTGTGGACCATTTGAGATCTTGGAGAGGATTGGTCTTGTTGCATACATGCTTGCACTACCTACATCCATGTGCATTCATAACATATTCCATGTATCTTTGGTTAAAAAGTATGTGCCTGATGCTAATCGTGTAATTGATTGGAATGTGATCCAGGTGGAGCAAGAATGAGACTTTCGATTTCAACTGATGTGCATATTGGATCGAAAATTCAAGTTTCTCATGAATTGAGCAATAATGATGGTAAAGGTCCACTAGACCTGTTACAGTCCTGAAGATACAACCTCAGAGCATGAAGATGTCATGCAGGAGGAGTACCCACATCTTTTTGAATATTTTTGAATATTTTTGGATTGTACATGTGTATATAATGCATAGAGGGCATTGCATAAATAAAGGGGAGGGGAATGTGATACCCCTAGGCTGAACCCCAATTGTAAATGTACATATACTTTATAGGCTGATGAGCCAGGATATTTTGGGCCATAGTTCCTTTATATATGTGTTTTGAGGCCAGAGTGTCTGTGTGATTATTAGGCCGAAGAGCCTAGATGCTAAAAGGCCAATGAGATTATCATTGTAATATGTAATCACTCTTGATGATATTAATAAAAATACATCATTGTTGCAGACCAGTCAAACAAAATATCATGGGGGGATAAAACTCCACTAGAGGGAAAGGGGGATAAGAGTCTAGGAAGAGGGGCTAAGCGAAGGGAATATTATAACAATATTTCCTAAAGTATAAATTATGTAATATTTTATCCTAAGTTCCTAAAGGTGGGGAACATATCACCAAGTGGAGCCCAATGTAGTTCCTAAAATGACAAGTGTCAATTTGGGAACATGCATACATAAAGTGGGAACTTAGTGTATTTTTCCCATTCATTCTCATCATTTTCACAATCACTCTTTCTATTCGTACCATCCTGCCATCCATCATTAGTACCTGTACTTGGGGAGATTTTGCAGCTGAATGTGCACAATAATTCCTTGGCGGTTTGGGCAGAAGAAGAAGGTTGTTAGGCCTGTGAGCATTCTCTTTGGGTGAGAGAACCGTTGAGAATTGTTTTCCATGTGTGTTGGCTAGTGGGTGAAGCAATTCTTAGTGTAGCCTTGTGTTTCAGATGCTACAAGGCTTTGAGACTTCCCATCTGGTTTGTTGTTAAAGCCTTGGAAGGGAAGTGGGACAACCGAAGGACTATTGAGCAGAGAAGGGTATGCTTCCCAGGGTGGGATAGATTTTGGGGAATGAGAGGCTGTGAGATGGGAATTGTTGTTGGAATTGGCACCTTGGATTGTGTTTTATTGTGTTGGATGGACCTTAGTTTGGCTTAAGAAGCCTTTTTCCTGGTGGAGCTTTAGCCTCATCTCGAGGGTGACCTGCTGCTGAGAGTTTATGAGCAACAGAGTCGATGGATGGGAGGAACGTCTAAGGTCTGCATCCAGTCGGTGATTTACAAAATATAAGTGTATTTTATGTGCTTGCTATGAATGTTGTGTGAATAACTATGTTACTTTTGTTATGAGTTTTATGTTATATTTATGCTTGAGAATGATTTGTTGTTAGGAATGCAAAATTACGTTCATATGTAGAGAATTTAATTAAAAAATGGTATTAGAGAGGAAATTTTTGTGTGGCATGGCCCAAATTGGGGATGGGGATGCTACAAAAAGGAAATATGTACTTTATAATATTTTATATTAGTACGATCTTAAGATTTTTTACAAACTAGATCCCATGCATTTAAAAATAAATGTTTCATCTTCTTTATCAAGGAATATATCATAAAAAAAAGTGACACATTGGGTGTAAAGATAGATATCAATGCTTCAAATACTAAAAAGTAACATTGGAAAAAAAAAGTAAGTAGAGGAGAGATTGTTCCCTTGTAACATCCTCATTATAATCCCCCGTTTAATTAATGCTTAATGTAGATATAATGCATGGATGTGGCCAAGAGATGTTTATGTGAATTGTATTTCTGAATTTTAATAATAAAATGTCATGCCAACTACTGGGGGACATGGGCAGAGATGGGGGTTGATTAATCCACAAGAGAGGGAAATGTCTAGGAGTGTCTAAGAGGAGTCCAAGGGGGAATTACCCATGTCTATTAATTCAAACTACATTTCTGAATTTTATTATCATTATGTATTAAACTTGTAATTTTCCTTTGAGTATAGGAGAACCCAATCATTGAATGCATGTAAGAGGGTGGGTGTGAAGAGTCACATCCCATAGTTTTTGGAAGCATGGGATTGATTAAAATCAGTTTGGGGAAGAGTGTAAGTCAAACAAGTAACCAAAGAGAGGAAAGTTCATATGGGAAGTTACAATAGTTTTAGAGATCCATGTTTTTGCATGAACAACAAGCAGAGAACAGTGAAGAAGGGATTAGGAGCTGGAGCAACCATAGAGGGAGAATTCTGGAGTGTATTTGGAGCAAAATAACGAAGAGCCAGGTTGTTAGGCCCGAAGAGTGGACTCCTGTGTGAGTTTCACTATAACATCAAGTGGTTGTTGTTATTTTCCTAGTAGTGATCTCCCTTGAGTTTCCCAGTAGTGAGATTATTGGTTACATGTTCCAGAGAGACCCTGATAAACCAATGGGATGCCTAATGGACTAAGAGAAGTGAAGGGGTATCGTACATTCCTTGGGTTGGATACATCGAGAGGAAGAGAGCTGGTGGAAAAATTGGTTTGCTAAGAGAAATGGTCGATGACCAATGATTGGGGTTCAGGTAAAACAATGAACAAGTTTGGTTTACCAAAGGAATTAGCCAATCATCGATGTAGTGTTGGAAAATCAATGGTCCAGATTGCTTCAAGTTGGTGATCGACGTCAGGGATTCATCCATGGGCCTGGGGAAGGATTAGCGGATCAACGACTCAGACTTCACCAGATTTTGAGATTGATGGTGCATATTAAAAGAATGTTATAACATTAAGATAAACAATTTTCTATGAGATTTTCCATATTTTGAAGGTCTTCAACTTGCTGGAGAATTTTGAGGCCCTATACAACATTTTTAGGAGTTCAAATTTTTGAATTTGTCAATGTTGAAGGCACCGCATACAATTTCTGCAGCTTAAATAAAAGAACTAGGAGAGATATTTCCAACGAGCTATCTCAAATGTAAAACATACTTCATATGGGAAAGTTATAGCTAAGGGTATATTTTGACAAACGTTTACTTCGAGAGGGAATAAATCCTTGCTTAGAAGTTCATTTGGGGAACAAGAGAAGATTATGAACCATAGAAGGAATGTATGGAGCCATATTTGGAATTTGGTATGTAAAAATGTGCAAGAAGAGAAAGAAGACACCCGTAGCATATAGGGATAAAATGGAAAACAATCTAAACTTCCTCAGACCATAAATTTCATCTCAGAGCTCATATTTGAGAAAACGAATAGTCGTTGGAAAGGTAGACATTCCATGAGAATTGCTTCATATAGCATGATAACAAGAACACATGAAGTTAGGAAGGAAAATAATGTTGAAAACATGGAAGCTCAGAGATCAATTTCTGAGAAGCTGGGACATATTCAGAAGTGGGTGAAGAAGATTGAACAACCAGAACAACAAGGCAACCATGAGGCAAGCTCAATCTTGAAATTTTCAGAAGCATATGCGAGATGTCTGTGTAACAGGCCATGTATCTGTGGTAAAATACTGGTAAAGAAGGCTATGCAAATGAGAGCAACATGATTTGATAACATAACTCTCTTTTGCAGGGTATGACATGGTTTGTTGCGGGTTTTCATGACTATATGGTTGCATAAGGTATGTATGGTAATGACATATGGTTGAGTATTGAAGCATATGCTTGATCCCTATCCTTGATGCATGATACTAACTCTAGAGTATGGATTGAGGATTTTTCTGTTGAGGAATAATACTGGTTATGACAGTGAAGTTATATCACTTTGGTTATGATATATATCATGATGATGTGATATATCATTGGTCTATTGAGGCCCACTTATAGTACATGTTTAGAGATACTATTGGATGCTTAGTATTTGTTGCAGTAAATGGTGGTTGAGGCAAATATGTTATGGTACATGACTGGTACATATGTGAGCTCCATTGATATATCTTATGATGTATTTTTTGGATGTATTTGGTGCATGCATTTGGCATGTGGTTGAGCTACATATTGGTACATGTAGTTGATGAGGTGATTATGTTGTACATCATTGATGAGTCATAGCTTGATCTATAGTTGATGTGTGATTGGTACATACTTGGTACATTGGGTAAGGCATACATATATGGGAACACATATTGACTGTCGTTCATCTTGTTGAAGTTTGGTGCATGATTGATGCACTTGTAGAAGGCAGATGATTGTGGGTGATGGTAATTGGTTAAAGTACATCATTGGTATTACTTGTTTAGCATATACTTAAATACATGATCTATGGGATAGTTGAGACACTTGTTGCGGTGCTTGGTTGGTACATTATTTGATGCTTGATGGTTGAGATGCATATCTTGACACATGGTTTGTGGCACTTGGTTTATGATAGAGACATATCATGTGTGATATGACAATTGGTTGAGGCACATGGTTGGCATGTTGACGATGTTATTGGTACATTTGATAGAGGCACTTGTTGATGATCTTGATATATGCTTGGTACACAATTGACACATGATATTGACATATGATTGATACACTCCATTGATGATATCTTATGATATATTGTATGGTATTGATGTACATGAGTATTTTGAATGGTTGGCACACAATATGGCACAGGATGTACATGGTTGATGTTTTGATCATGATTCTTTATTCATTTTTGACATATATTTTGCTTCATAAAGTATGGCATGGCACGCGTCTAATGCATGGACAGGTCAAAGGATTGTCATAGGAAGAGCATATCATTCTTGAGTAGTTTATCCATGTTCCAGTTGAGCAGTATCATTTGCAGTAGAATAAAATTGTAGTAGCAACATATTGTTCATCTTGCAGAGAAGATAGGGGGAGACATACCCACAAGGGGAGTCATTCTTCTTCCCATGATTTTAGGAGGAGAGATTCATCATATGCAGGATAGAGAGATATATGTTTGGAGAGTTAGATGATTGGAGAGAGAGCACAGAGGCATGTTTCCAAGGGGAACGATGGTTATAGGGGGATCATGAGCGATATGTATTCAACATTACATTAGAGTGATATCCCTTGTTCAAAGGGGGAAATATTATTCAGAGGAACCTCAAAGGCATCTAGACAGGGGAAACAACCCCAAGGAGAGTTCAGGAAAGGGGAGCAACCCCAAGGAGAGAACTACCCTTTTCTATTGATGTCAAAGGGGGAGAGATAGTCGCATTGATGTGATTTCAATGACTGTTGATGAAGAGCAATGTGATGTATACATGTTTCCATCAATGATTGGTGTTGACATCAATGTTGGTATTGCCATCAATGCCAAAGGGGGATATTGTTGCATTATGTTGTCATTGATGTCAAAGAGTTGATGTCTTTTCATAGTATCATTGATGTATTGATTGATGGCCTATGTTGTCATAGATGTAATTGATGTCAAAGATGTCAAGTGGTGTCATAATGATGTATTGTCATGGATTGATGTAAAGGTTGGTCATTGTTGTCTTGTCATGGTTGATAGGAAGTACCAAATGGATGAAATCCAAAGTGGCCCCCTTATGGTGAAATACCTCACGGGGAGACGCTTTGTGAAGTCCAAATGGTTAAGTGGTTGAGTCATTCTATATGTGTGGTTAAGTAACCAAAGGATTGATTGTGGAATATTGTAATGAAGATCCATGAATTTATAAGTGAGACTACTCTAGATGGATAGTGCTTGTCATGYTATTTTCGKTGATATGTGGAACGTCACATATATCCTCATGGTTAGAGAGTTATGACCTTGTGAAGTTGGAGAACCCTCATATATTGTCTAGAAGCCYCTAGAAGSTCAAAGAAGTTAAATTATTCTAGAAGCTCCTAGAAGATGTTGACAAGTCAAAGTGGTTAGTAATGGGTTAAGTGGTTGCAACAAGAAAACAATTAAAAATAAATTAGTTTCAATTAGATGTGGAGAAGTTACTATTTATGGAGAAAGTGAGTTAGAAGTGGAAAAAGTGGGTTATAAGTGGACAAGAGGTCAGAAGCGGGTTATCCCCTAAAAGAAGGAAGTTAGTTAGAGTTGGTTAGATGAGGAAGCTACTTGGAGAAGTATAAATAAGAGAGCAAGGGTCTCTTATGAGTATTATCTTTGAGCATATTGAATATCCAATTGCGAAAGGTTATTTGGGTAGGTATTATTGATAGATAAAATTCGCGGTAGAAAAAGTGCGGCAAAAAAATCGCGGCAAAAAAAGTGCAGCAAAAAAATCGCAGCAGAAAAAGCACGGAAGAAAAAGTGCGACAGAACAATTGTGGCAGCAAAAACACGACAACATAATCGTGGCAACAAAATCATGGCAACTTATAGTATTTGGTTTATGGAGAGTATGGTGTATTTCTAGAGGTATCTTGTTGGTTATCTTGGTGATATTGTTGAGAGTTGTTTTGGTGATTGATCTTGGTGAGTAGATATGATTTGGATGATGAGATTGATGTGAAAGGTTGTGTGGTGTATATGTAATTCACTTGTGTTGGTATATAATGTTGGTACAATTTGACAGATTACTTTCTGTCTACAAGATAGGTCTTGTACTTGAGGGTTGGACTTCTCTTCTTAGTTGGTACTGAGATTTGTAGGTTGAGTCTTGCATTGAGTGTTGGTGCTCTTGTGGAGTTGTTTCTCTATTCAGTTGTTGTTGAAAAAACCTATTAAGCCCTAATATTGGCTCATTACCCCTTAATTGGGGCATATTACATTAGTAATGTTATTTTATTTATGTCGGCTTTATTCCATCAGTTGTAATTATACCTCATAGTCTCCTATATATACCAAGGAGACATTTTCATTTGGAATCATCTTGTACTTGAACATTTATGTGGGGTAAAAGGAGGTTGTCCCCTCGAAGAGGTTTATTATATGAAATTCTCTCTTTTTCAAGGCGTTGAGTACTTATTCTAAGGTTTTTCTATGCTATATTGATATTTGGTTCTTAACATATGGTATCAGAGCTCAAGGTCTTGGGGTTTCGCTGCTACATATGAGACACCGTGTAATTTTCACTATAACTTTTTTTCTAAAATGATTCAGAAGTAACGACTTGGAGAATATTTAGTAGACGGATCAAGGTACGTTGGGTTCAAATGTCAGCTCCCAAGGCCTTATACTTTCCGAGATACAACCTTTGTAAGATAGGGTTCTAGAACCATCCAACGAAATGATGGCAATACTACATGCATTGAAGAAATGGTGTCCTTACCTAATAGTTAGGCACTTCAAGGTCAAAACAGATCATGATAGTCTTAAATACTTCTTGGAACAAAGACTATCTTCAGAAGAACAACAAAAATGGGTAACCAAGATATTGGGTTATGATTTTGAAATCATCTATAAAAAGGGGAAGAAAAATGTTGTGGCAGATGCACTTTCAAGAAAGGATGAAGATGTTGAGGCCTTTCTCTGTGCTATCTCGATCATCCAACTTGATTGGATAATAGAATTAAGGGATGAATGGAAGAATGACGAAAAAGTGTGGACTCTCATTCAAAGGTTGCAACAAGATTCCAGTGCATCAGATACATTTACATGGAAAAATGATTCACTATAGTACAAAGATTGCTTATATTTATGTAATAACTCCCAACTCAAACAAAAGGTACTATTGGAATTGCACACCTCTCCAGTAGGAGGGCACTCGAGATTTTTGAAAACCTACCATAGGGTCAAGAAGGATTTTTTTTGGGATGGCCTTAAAACTGATGTTCAAAGGTTTGTGGTAGAATGTTTGGTTTGCCAACAAAATAAGGTGGAAACAATTAATACCCCAGGTCTTTTACAACCATTAGCCATCCCAAGTCAGCGCTGGGAGGAGGTTTCCAAGGATTTCATCACAGGGTTACCGAAGTCTGAAGGAAAGAGTGTCATCATGGTGATTGTTGATAGACTGACAAAGTACACACACTTTTGTGCACTCTCTCATCCCTTCAAAGCTAGTACAGTTTCCACCGCATTCATGGAGACAGTTCAAAAGCTACATGGCAACCCAAAGATTATTGTAAGTGACAGAGATCTCATCTTCATTGGACATTTTTGGACAAAATTATTTTCTTGTTTGGGTACTCAATTAGCTCATAGCTCATCCTATCATCCTCAATCTGATGGACAAACCAATATAGTGAACAAATGTCTGGAAGACTACCTTCATTTCTTTGTCTCTGATAAACAAACACAATGGTT
>JASDQU010502310.1:20513-34151 GCA_032191745.1 Picea mariana
TGTTAGATTAAAAACTTGAAGTAGATAGTTATGATAGACCTAAGATCTATGTCATCAATTTGTTTCGAAGTTTTAAAGTGCATGGATTTAAGTTGGAGCACACCCATTGAAGTGGTATACCACTAGTGTGTGTGGCATGCATCCTATGGATTCAAAGGTTCTCAACTAGTTTTAAAAACTAAGTGAGAGGCCTCTGAAGCAGTTTGAGGCTTCATAAGTGGTTTTCATGGAAATGAAGGTAGTGATTCCCATAGTAAAAGCATAGTCTTTTCAACAATACTTCAAGGAAAATGTCAATATGATAAATGGTGTACTTACATAGAAATAATTTCATTAGGATATATGACTTGATGTCTAAGGATCTATTATTCTAATTCATTTTTCTTATGGAAATATTGAGTTTATTCAAGTATTTTTTCCACCTTCTTGAAGGATATTGAAAACTGGTGTTCTGTCAGAAGCTCAATATAACTGCAAGTTCCTTCAAGCATGATAATACTCAATTGTTAGGAAGTCCCGTACTTCATTCCTTTATCAATTCACTATCAAATTCCTTGCATTTCTCTGCTTCATCCATGGGTATAAAATAAATTTCCAATTCCCACCAAACCTACCTTACCTTCTACTAAACCAAAAAATTTCATTGACATTAATGAGGATGTGGTCAAACCCTATATATTTTTTGACACCCCATACAAACCACCAATCCCTATCTAACACATATGGGCAAAAAAACACTTGGTTGTAGTGTTTTGGGAAAACATAAGGCTCCTTAGCTGCATCCCACATATTTTTAGAGTTGATACATATCATCCCACTATCACAATCTTCCTTTACATTATTTCGATCAAAGGTGTCCCACCACTTGCACCTAAAAATAACACATTGGAAAGAAGAGAAGTCCACTCAAATGATCTCTTGTATCTTTCCGACGTAACCTAACTTTCCATGTATGGTGTTTTGATTGCAATGGCTATCACGACTAGATTGGTTGAACTCGACTTCCACTCCATTTTCTTGTGTCATGTGTCCATCATTGACATCCTTTGTGCAAAAATGATGTCCATATTCCCACGTATATGGGAACAAATGCACCTATAAAAAATGAACAAATGCACATAGATTCACATAACTCTTGACTCACTTATGTGTGAGGCATGCCATCCTTGCAACACAGCTAATTCTCTGCAACGAAAGAGCCTTTGAATCCTTGGGATTATAGGTATGTTCCTCAATATCTTATGAGAAGGACCATGTTATTTACCATTTTTATTTGATTTATGGTACATTTCATGCCTACATTGCAGGCATATCTCTTTGTTTGCATATTCTCCTCTATATAGAATACAATCATTCAGACATGCATGATATGATATATACTCAACACCCAACATTTTCAACAACTACTTTGCCTCTTCGCAACTATTGGGAAAAACATTATCACTAGGAAGAACCTTATCTTTGAATATCCTATAGTGAGTGGGAAATAGAAATGTACAAGGTCATTAAACGTTTATAAAAGAAACCATTTCGAATGTTTATTGTGTGAAAATATTTCTCAAAATTAATATAAGGCACTTGTTGGTCAATTACCTCAATATTGTCGATAAACATGTGTTTGACATATTTTCAAACTTTGCTTTCACATTGTACAATAACATTGTTGTCCCAAGCTGGGTAGACTTTAACCGAGCACTAGTTCCAAAGAGAGGGGTGGTGGAAGCAAATTTTAGGCTTTCGAAAATGGTATAGTTGATATGAACATCATCCCCTAGCTCATCGTTTTGGAATGTGTCTAACAACATTGTCTCCATGGAAGTCGTATCCTGTAATTAATCATCCATACCAACCTGTTTTTGATTGTCTCCATTGCCAACTTCTGAAGAACTACTATTGTTGTAGTCATTCCTAATTGGTGAATCTGGACGTAGTGGGAATTGAATATGTGGTTGATTCAACCATTCTCGGTACACTTACTCTCGGATTTGGGCTCTAATTGTAGCCTTCTCTCAGGTTGACATTGTTGTGGGGTGCAATGGAAGATGGTAGGTAGGTCGCTCATAATCAGAAGAATCCTAATTTCAAAAATATTGAACATTAGTACATCGATGATATTAGTAAGCACAATGCAATAATTTGTTTGTTCAAATTACATTATACCAAATAATTATTACCATTGCCGACCAAGGATTATGGCTGGAAGATGGAATGTCATAATTGGCAGGGTAAAGGAGTTGTCCATTTTCATCTACCAATTTCTTGCGGTATGTTTCTCTTGATAAGACCTTCTGACATTTTTAAACCAGTACTGGAATATTTTCTGCATTTGAAATCGATTCTGAATCATAATCTTACAAATTTGGATACATTTTTATTCAAATTCACATGGATAAAACAAATCAATGAGATAATCGAAACATAAATAAAATAAGTTAAACTTACTGGAGATGGAAAGGGAGAACTCTACGATGGACATTGAGCAATATGGAATGGGATGGAATTTGAAGAATTGGCCATTTGATTGTATATTAAAGTTTTATCCCTGCATTTTATCATAGCAATGAATTTTTCTGTACATATCTAAAATAAATTTTGAGGACCATACCACAATCTGAGTTTGAATATAGTTTTGAAACCATTTTTTAAGAATAAGTCGACATAAAACGTAAAATGTATATTGAAGTATTGTAAGTCATGTGAATTCATTCTAAAAGATAATTTGAGATGAATAAACTATTTTATGTGCAAATAAAAGTTCAAATAACTTTAAAATCATCTTGGTGCGCTTAGAAACCACAAACACACTGGTGTGCATATTAACAATAAGCACCAGTGCGTTGAAAAATCAACCACACCATGTTTTGAGATTTTGTTAATAAAAAACAATTATATGTCTTTGGTGTGTCAATTAATATGGATGCACTGGCGCACGATGTAATATGGTCGCATCGGTGTGTCTTACATAAATGCATCGTCGTGCCGAAAAAGTTAAAAAAAATAATGCTATTTTTTTTAAACGATTAAAAAAAGAGCGGAAATCGAATTTCATAAAGTCATTTAAATACTAAAAAGCTATTAATTATTTCATTATTTTACAAAATTTTGTAGGGGAGAGACTTGCAAGAAAGACATACTGAGGAACATTGTGGAGGAGCATAATACTTTGGAACCACAGTATTATTCAGAATATGAGAATTTTAAGGGTATGGTGATTCACTCTAAACCCTTTTCCTAAAGTTTTTTTAATATTAAGAAGGTATTCAATATTTTCATTATTTTTCCAATATTTACAAGAGACATATTTGGAAGACAGACATATCGGGGAGCACTCTGGAGTAGAAGAATACTTTGGAACAAAAGAAATATTCAGAAAATTAGGATTTGAAGGGTATGGTGATTCACTCAAAACCCTACATTCAGAAAAAATAAAAATAATAATAATAAAATAAAATTATACTTACCTTAAACCCTTGTTTATTTTGCTTACGTGAATGCAAAATTTCACCCTAGGGTTTAACTCCCTCTATCACTTCAGAATTAGGGCTTTTCGTTTTAGGTATTTTAGATCTAATGGGTTTGTTTTTCTATAAATAAGTGTTTGGCATGTGATGCAAAGGGACCACTTATTGCATCGGATCCCAAACGCAATCGACCCTCTGACTTTTTTATTTTTATATTTTTAAACGGTTTCCGATTTGATATTTTTTTTTAAAAACGTTTTATGATTTTCCGGTGCGCCATTTTGACATAAACGCATCGGTGTGTTTATGTATAAGGAACACACCGATAAAGCCAGTTTTTTTTTTTTAATTTAAAAAATATGGTGCATAAAAAAAATATCGTCGATGTATTCTCATCTAAACAACACAAAAAATGTTGTCACATAATGTTTTAAATCTTTTTAATTTTTCTTCTCATTGGTGTGTAATTTTTCTATTGTTTTTTTTTATGAATATTTATTTTTTTTGTTATGTTTTTGTTTCTTATTGTAGTCGTTGTGATGTCTTCTATATATATCGCACTGTTGTAATTCACAATATTTTAAAAAAGAAATTAAAATGTTTAGTGTTTGTTGTTGTATGGAACGCCCTGGTGTGTTTAATGTAATAAACGCACCGGTGCTTTGTATATAAAAAGCGCACCGGTTACAACGATTTTTTTCGCTGAAAATTATGTGATTTATTTATAAAATATATTTAATATTTTTTGTATTGAATGGTACAGGTTGTATATTGTTAAAAATATGAGTGAGAAGTGTTCAAATAACAAATATTTTGGTCGACACAATGATGACACGTCCGAAAAAACAAAAAAGGCAGGTTCTTTATAAATTCTATACAAAATTAATATGGTTGAACTATATGTAAGTTTAACTAATATGTATTGGTTAGTGTGTGCCATGCAGGGCCACAAAATGAGGAAGCTGGATAATATTATTTCTTATCTAAGTGCAGAAGAGCGTAAAATCTTGATGGAAACGCTGGAGAGGGATGAATCAAGTGAATGAAAAAATACTATTCAATATGGTTTTTTGTTTTTGAATTTTCATTAATAATATACTTAGGAATATTATATGACGTGTTTCAAACAATCTATTAATTCACATATGTTTAATGTTCTACATGAACCAACAACGAGGGAACAAAATGTCATCATAACGAAACAAAATTAATTAATATAGAAGATGTAAATGATGATGAATTGGTCCTTAGCTCATCTGGAGTGGTGTTGGAGATTAATCAAGGGGGGGGGACTTTTACAAAACTATGAGGGATATAGTGGAATGAACGTATAGACGTACTTTCCACTTACAATATAGAAATCAATCCAATGGTTCCAAGAATTATGTTATATTTAAATTACACGAAGCATTTCCAGAGCAATGATCAATGAGACTTATCAGACTTGCAATAGAAAAAACATACAACAACAAAAAAGAATCATTCAAAAAGTAATATTCATATATATATATATTACAAAATATTCACTTATTAATACATCAATTTTGTGATATTTAGTTTTCATATATCAATATAAAAATACTTTATTGTCATGTTATTTTTTCAGGAAAATTATAAAAATCTCAGATTACTAACGAGTTGATATTTGAAATATGCTAGTAGGAATGTCCAAAAATGTGTACAAGGAGATGGTTAAAGAATTGGACATAATTGCATCGAAGGAGGAGCTATCTCAACAACAACGTGCTTCAAATGTATGTAATCATTGAATTTTTTTATTAGGTAAAAATAATTAATTAAACATTAAATATTAATTTTCAAATATTCTCTTACAGAAAAGAAAAGAAAATGGAACTCATTCTGCACACAAAATTAGACGACAAGGAAGAAAAGGGTTGATAACAAAGTTTGTGAGTAATTGTTATTTCCTTATAACAACTTAACTTCTTTTTTTTTGTATATTTTAAGTTGTTTTACAACGGTCATTCTTGAATGTCTTCAAACGGGCGCTAACATACAAATAAGAGTCATCAGAAAAATTGATTGACATTGGGTTAATTAAGGGTTGTGAGTATATGTTGGCATATCAAAAATTAATTGTGAAATTCGTAAGTATAATTTATGTTGTTTTACTTCTATCATTTTATAATTAATGAAACAAAAATAAAACTTTATATTAAATCTATGATTTATTATGGGGTATAAAACTTGCAGGAAACAAACTATGGAACTGAGCCAACAAAAGAATTGTTGAAACAAGGCATGATATTTGATTTTGAACATATGTGTATGATTCATGAGACAATTCTTACTTTGGAGGTACATGGCTTTTCAATTTACATTAATGTATATTATTTATTTCTATTTTCATTATTCTCACCAATGTAGATAGACTCATTACAGTTTATTTTTATGTTTGTAGATGGAACTTTAAGAAGAACAAAAATCTATCAATAATGTCTACATGCTACTAATGCATAGGAAGGGAAGACCCTAGCGCTCTGTAACGCTCCCTCTGCAACCTGCTACATGACCTGACTACCCTGTTGTCGAACTTGTTGCCTGCAATGCGCTGGTATAGACATAACCAGGGGACTGAATAGACATAATGAGTCTGAAAGGGGGGGGGGGGTACCCCCCTCGTATAGTAATGTAACCACCAATGATAGGGTGGGAACAAGAGACAAGCGGCCTACCTTTGAGTCACCGTTGCCGCTACATGACCAGATCCTCACAAGAGAACAAGGGCTCAAAAAAGAAATGGATGTGGAACTGAGCACGTCCCATCCAAAGGCATCTCATGGATGGGAGCCTGGAAAATGCATTCCGTAGTAGGAAAAACCTCCCAGATATCTCATAAGCTCAACAAGGGTGGGAGAACACACACAATTTATGCGAGAACACACCCTCATTGGTAAGTTCTTAGGGCTTTGGTCATCTGAGCGTGACCTAACACGATGGATTAAAGACTAGTGGAACCCTAAAGGAGAATATGAGGTACATCTCAGCTCCAAAGGCTTCTTCATGATCATCCTCTACAACCTCGAAGATAAGGAAAAAATATTTGATAATGGGCCATACTTCTACAACCCGGCGAGGTTATTTTTGCGCTTCTTAACAGACAGCCTTAGCCCAGAAAAGGAAGACTTCACAATGGATCCAATGTGGATTAGACACTACTCCTTGCCTTAGGAGTTCTGGCTGGAAGAAATCCTTATGGGAATAGGGAACACAGTGGGGCGTTACGTCAAATCATCGGATGCTACAAGGAAAAGAAACTACACCTTATATGCCTAAATCTATGTGTATATGGATATCTCCAAAGCCCTACCGGGATTTGTTACCCTGAAATATCAGGACGAGGACTAACACCAAACAATCGAATATGAACACATCCCCTTTCGATGCAGGAAATGCCACAAACATGGTCACCTCTTCATGGATTTCCCCTTGAATGTGCAAGTGCCCAAGGCTGGAGAAAAAAAACAAAAAGATGGCTTCACCATAGTTACAGGCAGGAAAAATAACCCCCCAAGGCTGCAAAATCCAGAACCTGCCCCAAAGATTCTAACAAAAAACTCCTATGAATTTCTAAACCAGATGTTGGAAGATGAAGAAATCCAAGATCTGCACAAATAAAAAAACTAAGAGAAAGGGAAGAGCCAAGCAATTCCTTCCTCTACACAAAATAAAGAGGTGAACCTAGAAGAGAGAGGGTAGGTAAATGGGGATATCCAGATGCAGCTGGATGAGCAAGATCTAGTGGGAATCATTCTTGAAAAACTTGAGGAAGACCTCAATCAAAAGGANCGATGGATTAAAGACTAGTGGAACCCTAAAGGAGAATATGAGGTACATCTCAGCTCCAAAGGCTTCTTCATGATCATCCTCTACAACCTCGAAGATAAGGAAAAAATATTTGATAATGGGCCATACTTCTACAACCCGGCGGGGTTATTTTTGCGCTTCTTAACAGACAGCCTTAGCCCAGAAAAGGAAGACTTCACAATGGATCCAATGTGGATTAGACACTACTCCTTGCCTTAGGAGTTCTGGCTGGAAGAAATCCTTATGGGAATAGGGAACACAGTGGGGCGTTACGTCAAATCATCGGATGCTACAAAGAAAAGAAACTACACCTTATATGCCTAAATCTATGTGTATATGGATATCTCCAAAGCCCTACCGGGATTTGTTACCCTGAAATATCAGGACGAGGACTAACACCAAACAATCGAATATGAACACATCCCCTTTCGATGCAGGAAATGCCACGAACATGGTCACCTCTTCAGGGATTTCCCCTTGAATGCGCAAGTGCCCAAGGCTGGAGAAAAAAAACAAAAAGATGGCTTCACCATAGTTACAGGCAGGAAAAATAACCCCCCAAGGCTGCAAAATTCAGAACCTGCCCCAAAGATTCTAACAAAAAACTCCTATGAATTTCTAAACCAGATGTTGGAAGATGAAGAAATCCAAGATCTGCACAAATAAAAAAACTAAGAGAAAGGGAAGAGCCAAGCAATTCCTTCCTCTACACAAAATAAAGAGGTGAACCCAGAAGAGAGAGGGTAGGTAAATGGGGATATCCAGATGCAGCTGGATGAGCAAGATCTAGTGGGAATCATTCTTGAAAAACTTGAGGAAGACCTCAATCAAAAGGATCTGCACGCCCTCCCTGAAGAGCAACTCCGCAAGGTCCACAAAGTCTTTCTAGACTCTACAGCAAGATCCACAACAAGTCTGGGTATATCCACAGATCCAGGCTCAGACTCAAAACGAACGCCACGAGAAAGAAAAATAAGGGGACAAAAATCTGCCCAACAACTCATCAGAGAGGTAGGGAATCTCATGCTCAACTCTGGGCAGATCCAAAATGTCTCGAAGGGATACCTCCACCCACATCAACAATATTTATGATGAATATCATCACTTAGAACATCAGGGGACTCAATGGCAGATCCAAACAAAGGATCCTATGAGACTGTATTCGTGCAGAAAACCCAGATGTCCTCCTTCTACATGAGACTAAATGCGCTAGAGTAGACGTAGAAACCATCTTCCATCATTGTTGGAATGGGTGTGATTTCATACATAACAACTCCGCAGGAGCATCGGGGGGACTAGAAATTCTATGGAACCCCAACATTGTCACACTGAATAGACCCTTCTCCACCATAGGCACGCTCACGGCTCACTTCATGGTCACAGGGTCGACACAGGAAGGAGCCATCACAAATGTATATGGACCACAGAGCCAGAATGACAAAGAAAGCCTCATGAAATTGATAGCTAACCTCAAAACTCTATTGAGCACACCCAACTGGATACTGGGAGGAGACTTCAACATGATCCTGACACTGGAAGAGAAAACGGGAGGAACTAAAAGGCTGGAGCCAGACAGTGGTAAGTTCAAAACACTCATTGACCAGCTGAATCTAGTAGATATTGAAACTTGCAATGGAACTTTCACCTGGTCCAATCGCATAACTGGACATCAACGGGTGGCATGTCATCTTGACCGCTTCCTTGTAGCACAAGAACTGATAGAGAAGGATCCGGCCATGGAAAGCCTCATTCTCCCAAAGTCAGGATCGGACCACTGGCCTATTGCCTTTTGCCTGGAAACAGGGGCAACACCAAAATACTAACCCTTCTGATTTGAGAAATTCTGGTTATCACAACCTGACTTCCATCAGCTAGCAAAGTCTTGGTGGGCCCAGGCAGAGATAGCGCATGGAACCTGCATGTACTAATTCCAGCAGCACCTCAAAAACTTCAAGCACTCAGTGAAGCTCTGGAATAAAAACACCTTTGGAAACATATTCCAACGTATGCAGGAAATAGAAAACAGACTAGAAGCACTACAAGAAACTTTCATCTCGGGAACCAGAACCACCAACCTAATGAAAGAAGAAGAAGAGCTTCAAGCGGAGTTAGAAGAAAGGAAAAAGCAAGAAGAAATTTTGTGGCACCAGAAATCCAGAGTCTAATGGCTCAAAGAGGGAGAAAGGAACACAAAGTTCTTCCACCGAGCCATGGTGCACCTCCGTTACATCAACCAGATAACTCAATTGGAGGATGCCCAGGGAAACCCAATCAGAGAACACACCCAAATTGCAAAAGAATTAAACACCTACTACAAATATTTTCTCCCTGAAACCAACGAGGACAGGAAGGAAGCAATCTGAAGGATAACCATGCATATACCCTCCCTGGTGACTCTGGAGCAGAATGAAGCTCTAATGAGACTCATCACACAAGAAGAAGTGGACCAGGCAGTCAAAGGAATGCCCTCATGAAAAGTGCCTGGCCCAGATGGCTTCACCACTAACTTCTTCCACCACTTCTGGGAATTAATCAGGGAGGTGGTTTGGCAGGTAGTAAAGGAATCCCGAACCTCAGGCCAAGTCCTATCCACCCTCAATGCCACCTTTCTCACCCTCATCCCTAAAGAGGAGAGAGTCACTCACCCCAAGAAGCACAGACTAATAGACCTCTGCAACGTCATCTACAAAATCATCACAAAGGTGATAGCTACTCGTCTCAAGCTGATCCCATCTTTCGTCATCTCCAAAGAACAAGCTAGATACGTGGAAGGGAGACAAATCATGGACAGCGTCATCCTCGCTCACGAGGTGATCCACTCACTAAAGACGACCAAAATTCCAGGTATGCTCATCAAACTTGACCTTCCAAAAGCTTTTGATAGAGTCAACTGGCAGTACCTTCACTCCATGCTAGAATAATTTGGTTTTGACCACCAATGGGTAAACTGGATCCTAAATCTCACCTCTTCAGCCTTCTTTTCCATTCTAGTCAATGGTGTACCTTCCCAACTCTTCTCTCTTTCCAGGGGCATCAGGCAAGGAGACCCCCTTTCTCCTTTTCTCTTCGTACTCATGGCGGAAGGGTTAGGACGATACATCAAGACGGCGGTTCGGGAAGGCTCCCTTAAAGGTCTTACCTTGCACAACATCCAACCGACACCCTCGCATAGTCATTTTGTTGATGACACCCTCCTCATGAACACCCCTACAGCTATAGAAGCCAACAAGCTCACTTCCATTCTGTTTGATTTTGTGGAAGCCTCTGGTATGGCCCTCAACCTCAACAAATCCAAACTCTACTTCTTCAACACCCTGATAGCGGTCCAAAATCATATCTCCTGACTCTTGGGCATACCCAAGATATCCCTTCCATCCAACTATCTTGGCATCCCCCTCACAGGAGCGTCAACGCGCTCCATCTCCTGGGATAGTTTTCTCCTCTCCATCTCTAATAGGTTCAACAACTAGACCTTCAGACCCCTCAACATAGCGGCTAGATTGGTGCTTCTCAAGTCAGTCCTGCAAGCCCTACCCACCTACCTCTTCACTGCCCTGGCAGCGCCTAAGCCGGTCATTCGAGCCATCAGAAACCTCTAGTGTGGCTTCTTATGGCATGGACATAAACCTAACAAGAAGTGGGCTCTGGTCGGCTGGGACAAGATCTGCAAGCCCAAAGCTCTAGGAGGAATAGGGCTTCATGACCCAGGAAAGCTCAATCAAGTTATGGGAGCCAAAATTTGGTGGAGATGGCTAAAGCATCCCACAACATTATGGGTGCAAATTTGGAAACATAAATATGCCCCAAGCACCCAGGAAAACCAACTAATCAGACACAATGATCAAATCCAAGGTTCCAACATCTGGAACACGGCCTAGAAAAACAGAAGCATGCATTCTGGGAGATCAAAAACAAGGACAGTGCACTTTTCTGAAGGGATTCTTGGCAACAACAAAAGCCTCTAAGCGACCTGGTAGAAATCAACCCCCTCAGGCAGACACTTCACCAGGACACCTTTCGACGGGTGAAGGATCTATGGAGAACCTCTGACAGGAACCTGCCATGGAAACAATGGAAAATAGAAACCATGGAGCTACAACTCTCAGGGGACACGGATCTACAGGCCTGGCAAGACTGCGCAAACCACAGGAAAATCCCCATGCAGGAAGGTCCGAACATTCTCAAATGGGGGTACTCCACCACGGGTAATTTCTCAGTCAAAGAAGCTTACTACCTATAAGGGAACTACCAGAATCACGACAAGGAGAGTATCTAGGGCAAGGTATGGAGCTCTGCACTATGGCCCAAAGTGTCCACCTTCTTATGGCTCACAGTTCAAAACCACGTCCTCACTTGGGATAACCTCAAAAAAAGGGGCTTCGTCGACCCTCAATCTGCACCTTATGCCAACAACAAGAGGAGACGATGGAACACCTCTTCAACAGTTGTCACTATAGCCAATGGATTTGGGACCAGGGATCTCAATCAATGCACCGATTGAACCGAAATAGAAATAGCATCAGAGATACCATAGAAAACTGGGACTCACTCTCCTTCAAAAACCCTATTCTTGCTCGTATCTGGCAACTTCTCCCAGGCTTCACTCTCTGGCAAATATGGAAAGAAACAAATAAAAGAATCTTTCACTCAAAGGCCTCCCTACCTACCCTAACTTGGGAAAGAATAGCCACGTTAATCCGGGAAACAATCAGAAGCAAACCTTGGACACCGGAGGACCTGAATTGCAGTTCGGAGGAGCGATGCATTTTCCAAAATTGGCAACTTAGCCTGAACGACCATCCAGCTGTGACTGTGACCAACCGCCAACCCAACAGCCTAATCACCTAGTCCCCCCATCCAACTGGCCTTATCAAGATAAACTTCGATGGAGCCTCCAAAGGGAACCCTGGACCAGCTGGTTTCGGGGCAATTCTCAAGAACTCAAATGGTGAAATCCTCTACCTCGTGGTAGGCTTCATGGGTGAAAACACAAACAATGTCGTTGAGCTCGCGGGCCTCTTAAGAGGCCTCCAAGAAGCAATAGACAACCACTTCAACACATCATGGAAGAGGACTCTCAGATCATCATCCAACTAATAACCAAAATTCTCCATGGGGAAAACCCACGGAAAATCTCGCCCAGTTGGAGACTCTCAGGACTTTTGGAGGATTTTGGTTCCCTCCTCTGTCCTAATCTGACCATCATTCCCTCTCATGTGAAACGAGAAGAAAACAAAGTAGCGGATTTCCTGGAAAATGAAGGGGTCACAACCAAGATGGAACACCTCTATTGGGAGGCCCAAACTTCTGCAAGCACTAATATCTCAACCCGTTATCAAGCCCTTGCTAATAGGGACTTACTAACCCCGGATGGGGTGACACATAGTATAGAAAGGCCACGTGGTCTGGAGCCTGGCCTGGCCATAAATAAGGTTTGTCAGCTCCCATCCCCTCACCATTAAAGATGGGAGAAAGCCACAATAGCCAACTTCATGCCATGAGACCTCTCACTCGCGTGAGGATTCTGGATGCACAGAGAATTAAGGAGTGATCCTTAATGGAGGAGCTTGTCACATCCACCCTCCCGGATATCAATGAACTTTGCTATGGCATCACCCATTTCTATCTCGGCTTGCACCAGCCTTGCTACTCTGAACTCTGGTGCAATTATAGGAACACCACTGTCACTTTGGCCATCGCTCTTCACATCCCCATGCCTAGAGAAATAGGGAAGCCTCGCAAAGGCTCCGCCTGGTATACTTTTGTTGCTCATCATAATAGACATTAGCGGTTCGAAAGAGCATTGTCCATGGCACGAATGTAGCTCGTCCGCAGAGCAATGAAACCTAGGACACCTCCCATGNTCGGCTTGCACCAGCCTTGCTACTCTGAACTCTGGTGCAATTATAGGAACACCACTGTCACTTTGGCCATCGCTCTTCACATCCCCATGCCTAGAGAAATAGGGAAGCCTCGCAAAGGCTCCGCCTGGTATACTTTTGTTGCTCGTCATAATAGACATCAGCGGTTCGAAAGAGCATTGTCCATGGCACGAATGTAGCTCGTCCGCAGAGCAATGAAACCTAGGACACCTCCCATGGCATATGTGGAGGAGGTCTTTCCGGAAAAGCCAATTCAGGATCCCCCATAACACCTGCTCTTTATTGTGCCTGAAAATTGGTAGCCTCCAAGCTACCTTCAGGGGGAGACCACCATGGAGACCACTCAGGCACAACCAAATAGAAATAGCAGGGAAGACAATATGGAGGATTTCCCCACCTGTTATATTTAAGAGGAGATTCCAGAGGAGCTGGACTTGCAGGAGGTCGCACGCGCAGGAAAACATTTC
>JASDQU010502310.1:34198-50615 GCA_032191745.1 Picea mariana
ACTTGAAGCGGCCATGGAGCAACAAAGAGGGAATGTGATAGGCGAGGTCACATACATCATCTAGGGTGGTGAATTGAAGGACGATGGCCAGGTGTAGGAGGGTGGCAAGGCCTTCATGCCACATCCCATATCCACCATGCAGGAATCATGGCATGTCCAACCGCCATTCTTCCACCCGGAGAACCTGGCTCTGATGTTTGACTTGAGAAGCCATGTGGCGAACCAAGTCCACCATGCCATCCTCATCAGCTAATGCATTGATATGTTATACGATGCATACTCCAACACGCCAGCAGGGCATAGATGCCCTACATGCGTGCAACCTTTCGTGGTTCCAGCTAGAGCGGGAATGCAGGAAGGCGATGCTGACATGGCCACCTTAGAGGCCACCGGGTAACTGTTTTCATTAATGTTACTGGTTAGAATTTTAGTTTTGGTTAGAGTTATGGCTCTGCAACTGTTACAGTTTAAACTTGCTTTATTTTCAAGATCTCTGGTTCATCTTCAGACTGGACGTTGCCTTGGTTTCCTACGGGTAGGATAGATGGCCTCCTACTTTTTGACATGGGCAACATGGCCTCCTACTTTGTTCCGGTTTCCGTTAATTCGGCGGGAAAGCTGGCAAACCAAGCATATTTGTACATTTTGGCAGCTAATACAATAGGATCCACCTCTCTTTTTTTACTGGAAAAAAAAAATAAAAAAAAAATCGAGACAATCAACCAAACATTTAGCAAAATAACCCAAGTTCCAGCAGTAACAACAGTTCTAGTGAAGAATGATGGCCAATATATTTGGATATCAATGCAAGTTGCAATTGTATTATTTTGAAATAATTGTGTATGAAAATCATACATTTTTGTTTAATGTAATGGACATAGTATCCCAATTGAAAGACAAAGGATTATTGATAAGTGTCCCATTTTGTATGACAAAGACCCTCGTATTCATATAATAAAATATGTTTTAATTTATTATATTGCATTGTCCAATGTCGTTGTGAAATGTTACATCGGTGATAAAATATATGGATGACTAAATATTATAATGAAGAGATGCAAAATCTGATGATATAACAAATTAATCCAAACATCATATCTAAATTCACTAATCAAAATATAAGATATATGTAATTTTTTTGATAAATAATGCAATTAAAAAATAACAATAATTGCACTATCACGGGTCGATGTTTCTCGGTGCATTTTAATTATTAATCTCATTGGTGCGTTTAATATTAAAACTCACCGGTGCGTTTTATATGAAATTCACATCGATTCTTTTATGTAATCAATTAGCACCGGTTTCAATATTAATTTAATACCACAAAATTATATTAAAAACTTGGCCATCGGTGCGTTAATCTTATACGAAGCATCAGTGTGTATGTGTTATTGATACGCACCGGCGCTATTTTATTATTGATAAGCATCGTGGATTGTTTGTTATTATAAAGCACTGGTGCTTTCAATTTTTAATGCACCGGGGGGGTTTTCCCTGTAATGCACTGATGCATATTATTTTATACAGCATCAATGCCTTCTTATTAATAACGTACCAGTGCGTTCTATGCAAAAATCCCTAGTGCTTAATTATTTTAACTCCCTGTTGTAACAGACACCAACCTCCCAAATTTTTGCATGTGATATAAATAAATTTGGGGCCCTTCATTCTTTTTCATTTTTTAGAAGAAAAATCTTTTACAAATTTTGTTTCAGCTTTTGAAAGTTTTATTGATTATGCTCCCAAGTCTTCTGAAGCTTTATCTAGATTTTAATGAAATATTCTTTTTTTATTGTTTTCGTTTGGATTTCCAAGTCATTTGATCAACATATCCTTGATTATTTTTCTCACATACACACTTTTGACAAGATTCTACATGAGTTACAATATTTGGCAAGCTATAGTTTTTTTAATTATATTGTTCGTCTAAGTTTTCATTAACTTGCTTTGTTTGGAGAAGAGATTAATGTTCCAACAAATTATATTTTTGTTCGTAAATTGCCTTTCATAATCAAGTTATTTCCATAATTATAATGATTCCCATGATCCAAAGTAACTTTTTGATATAAATTCGTAGGACATCGTGCCTAACCTAATCATCATAGATGCAAATAATCTTAATTGATAATTAAGACAGGGTTTTTCAAATGTCATACAAACAGTATACTTTTCCCAAAGTATACTCACTCTCCTCCACATATGGTGCTTTGTTCTTTCACCGTATTTACAAATTAATGCCTCATGTCAAATCATGTATACGATGTATTTCCTCAAGTTGGGATATTTTCCCATGCATTTAAAGTTTTTATTTTTCAGTTACCTGTGAGTGAGAGCTTGTTGTGTTTTCATGATGGTTTTTTCCCAGTTGTAGTAAACCTTTTAGTATGGGTATGATATCCAGAATCGAACCTGGCATTGAGCTTATTGAAGCTAATGAAGACTATTATCTGAATTTTCAAAAAGTTGGATGGTTAGATTTCTTGCGGATGTTTAATGGCTACAATTCACATGTTACTAAAGCTTTTGCATTGAGTTTTAATGGTGAATATGCAAAGGTTGGAGATATTGAGTTACAGATAAATGAAGAAATAATAGCCAGAGTGACCAAGTTGTCGTCAAAGGGGGAATGTTGGTCTAAGACTAAAAGAATTAAAGAAATCCCCTAGTCTGAAATCTTAATTTATCCTAAGTGCAAATACGATTACAAAGGTATGCATATCTCCCTCGTGAAACAAAAATGGCATTTTCTCTTAGGAATTATCAAAGGTTTTATCACCTGTGAAGGGAATTATAGTTTGTTCTTTATATATCACTTCTGGTTGTTGATGGTTTTCATGGATTATGAGGTAAACATGCCAGTCTTCTTGCTTAAAATCCTTTCGAAAATGGCCCAGTTTTACCAGAGGAAACATCTTAGTTCATAAAGAAATGCTTTTCATCATAGTTTAGTTAAAATATTGATTGAGTCTCATTTAAAAAAAAATAACGATTCTTGGGAGGGTTTTATTAAGAGAAATCACTTTCAAGATAACCCTGATTCAAATTTACAGACTCACGACTCTCAGGTACAGTTTGAAACCTCAAATATTGTAGAAGATAATGTTCCTTCGTTCCCACAAGCTTTTGTTTCTCAGCAAAATGTTGTGAGGGTTACACGCGGTCAATACTTAAGGTTTAACCTTAAGACAAAGTCATTATTTTTTAGTGAAATACCTTAGGTTTCTTCTGAAGCATCCAAACAGACTATGGTTTTCTCTCTTGCATCTGAATGTGAGACTCATATTTTCAAAAATAATGATGATTCTAAGCATTTAGTCGATTTTATGAACAAATGTTAAGGAAGGAAAATTTACAGAATGTTCAGAAACAAATCTAGAAAAAATTCTAATGTCAGTTCTATGGTTCCAATTGAAGATGAAGAATTGGTTAAAAATCAAGAAGCCTCTTCTTCACAGAACAATTCTTCACATACAGTGAAGGAACCCGCCGAAAAGGTCGTTGAAGAAATAGAGAAAGGAAAAGATAAAATTGATCCAAATCTGGAAGTTTCCTTTTGGAAAGATAAATATTATTCAGTAGTTCTTGTGCTATAGAAAAATATAATTGGTCTGGATTTGGAAAACCAACTACTTAGGGAAGAAAATAAATCATTGGTCAAAATCCAAAGAAGACAAGCTTTGGGTTCTAGGCAGGACAAAAAAGGAGAAGCAGTTACCATCAACTCGTCAGGGGTTACCATTTTCATTAACTCAAAATTTAATACTTTACCCAATAATGCGTATGATTAAGATGTTTTGTTTTTGGTATGAGTTAGATGTTTTCTTTATTTTAGTTTTTTTGGTTTAAATTTCATTAATAAATGAGTAGCTACCGAATATAAAATTTTGTAGCAACTCTAATTTTGTATTTAATGTGTTATTAATTTTTGTTAATCCTTTTTATTTTTTTTATAGGTGTTGAAGGAATGACCTGGATGAAATACGAGAATATGGAATATTAGTTTTCGAGGTGTAATTCCAAAATAGAACAGTTAGTTGTTAAAATAAAACTAATTTTATTTTATGTATTTTGTTAATATAGTTTGGGAGTTAAACAATTTTGATAATTTCTCATTCTAAACAGTTAACTGTTTTTAGTTATAGAAAGAAGTTAAGTTTGTTTTGAACTCTTTTGATGTAAAAGAGGGGAAGAAAGATGATACAAGGGGTTCATTTTTTGCGATAAGAATCAAACGTATTCACTATTGTACAACTCTTCTCTTTGAAACTCATACTAAATCAATTTTTGGCTTTGACTGTTAATACAATCATTAGTATTCGGTATTATTACTGATATTTGAATGTTTATGTTTTAAATGAAGGTCTTATTTGAATAATGTGTTATTGGAATTATAATTAATTTAATTGATTAATGTTAATTAGTTAGATTAATTCATTCTTGTTATATGCATTATTTCAATGTTATTTTGTATATGAATACTGGTTTGAATAATAATCTGTGTTAATTACTTAGGCAGATTTATTAGCTCATACACAATTGTTAAACTCAGACATGTGTTATGAAGATCTATATCTTTTGAATATTGCATGTCTTATTTAATTCATATATTATTTGAATTATACCCGGGCATTAGATTATTTTATTAGAATTAGTTTTATTTGCTAAATTAGATTACATTTCATTTTCATTTTCAGATATTTTAGTTCTTGAAAAGAGAAAACAAAATATCCTTTCGTAGGAGTAACTTTTATGATAATTAGAATTAATCTTTTCTTGTAGATAGTTTTGAACCTGTATATATTTATATTTTAGTTTGTTATTTAATAAAGGATAAAATCTCTACAATCAATTAGCAAGTGTATATATTTCTCTTAGATTTAGTTTTATTTATAGATTAGGATAGTTATAGGTAATTGGACCTAAACCAGTTGGAATCGCCATTTACAATGGATAAGGGTCTAATCGAGATCTTGATTGGGAGATTTTTTGAATGTTGAACATGGTCATATTTGACTATCAACATTTTGGCACTAGAAGGAGGGCATCTGATAATGAATGACCAAAACAACAAATAAAACGAAATACCATTCAAGTAGATTGACTTCACCCACAATATCTTTTGCTGGTTCACAGTTAGAATCTCCAATTCAAAAAACTGTAAGTGATATTTCTTCCAGTTTTCTTAATTCACCAAAATTTCAACAAATAGAAGATMTTAGAAATCAATGAGAAACTTCTCAAGTATCTTCTAATTATATAGATTTTTTTATCCAARATTTAGGTGTTCTTACAAGAGCGCAGAGACATAGGTTAGGTATCAAAACTATTCATTTCCAAGTTCCCATCCAAATTAGAAAAAACATTGTTAAAATTGTTGGAAATAATCCTCCCTCTACTCCTTCTTCGCATACACCTRTACATACATCTCCTCCTCCATATCCTCCTTATCAACCAAATACTATGGTCAGAGTACCGATAACGTCATGGAGAACTCTGGGAGCAGTCAATGTTCCTAGAAATCAACATGATTTACCTGAAAATGTAGATAAATGGTTACCAAAATTTAATCCAAAATCAAAAGAAATCCCTGACGATTGTATCAATAAATTTATGTTAGATGTTAATCTGAGAGACGTTGAACATGAAGACGTTGTATGTAGACTCTCCCCATATACTTTCAAAGGAGAAGCCTCTACTTGGTATTTTTCATTGCAAGCTAATTCTATTACTAATTGGGATACCATTAAGGATTTATTAATTAAGAAATTCGGGGATGATAAGTCTTCATCTATTTTATTAGTAGAATTATCTAAAATTAAAATGGGTCTTAAAGAGAAAAACAAATATTTTAATCAAAGATTCCTTAAACTTCTCAATAAAATGCCTCAAACATCCAAACCTGGTTTAGACATTCAGATTGACTTTTATTCTTTTGCTTTACCATTTTCCATTTCTATGTTTTTTAAACATGCAAACAAAAATACTTTGACTGAAGCAATGCATGAAGCTTTAGATGTAGAAAATGAAATATCTACTATTGCAAGTAAATCTCCAAGTGAAGATGCAATATCTTATCAAACAAATAAAAAAGTAATCATCAAAGATGAGAAGAAAGATAAAGATGTTTTTGATATGGATAGATTACAGAAAGTCATGAAAACATTAGCAAATTAAATAGTGGATGCTAAAGGAAAGCTAGTAGAAGTTTCAAATAAACCATTGAGACCTTTTTTCAAGAAAAATCCACAGATTCCACCTAGTGGATAAACTTTAGAAGGAGTTAATGTTAATGAAGAATAAGGAGAGGATAATGAGGAAGTTAAAGATATCAATTTGTTTTGTGATATTAATGGAAATTTCAATGAAGATGATTCCGAAGAAGCTCTTGTTGCTCACACCCAAAGTAAAAGTATATCTTCGACTTCTGAATTTGCTCCACCAGAAAATACTTCAAATTCATAGCCTAAAGAAAATAAGTCAGGTTCAAAAAGCCTCATTGTTGCTCAGAAAATCGATTATGATATCATAGAAGATATGAAAAAGACTAAGGAAAACATTTCCCTTTATGAACTAAGTAAACTGAAATCTCAAACGAATAGTTTATTAAGGGCCTTAGGAGTTCCTGATAAGATAATTCCATCATCTACTACAATGTCAAACAAAGAAAAAATTTCAATTGTTCAAACGTTATCTTTTGAGGTAGACATTGGTTCAATTCTCATAGGTGATAGATCAAGGTCACATACTCCTCATTTTCTTCTCACTTTCGAAATTTTTAATAAAAATGTACATAATTGTTTAGCTCATTCTGTTGCATCTTCAAAAATAATGCCTTAATCAGTTTGTCTTCAAATTAATGCACAACCACAAAAATCAGTTATTCAAATCGTACAATTAGATAAAACAAGGGTAAAAGTTTTAGGGGAATTGAAGGATGTACGTATCAAATTATCATCTAATTCTAAGGTTTTTCAAATTATAGATATTATCGTTTTTGATATTCCAGATGCTTATGGATTAATCTTAAGTCGAGATTGGTCTAAAAAACTTAATGGATATTTATCGATTGATTGGTCTCACCTTTGGCTTCCATATAATGAGAAACCTAATTAGATTCGTGTATATAAGGAAAAACATATGAAACATAATGTGATAGATTTATATGGAGAAAATGAACCTGTGGATTTTTCCAATATGATTGTTGGGAATTACGCTATTGATTCTTATTTTGGAAATTTTAATGTACAGATTTCTCCTTTTGATCCCACAGTTAAAAGTTCAGAGATTGAAAATTTCTCTCAAACATTTTTTCCCATTGTATTAATTTTGTATATAACTCTGTAACTTATCCATTTTGGAAATTATATTTTGATGGATCTAAATCTAACAACGGAGTTGGTGCAGTTTGTATTTTAATCCGTCCCAATGTTGAAAAGACTATGTTAACCTGCAGACTATCATTCTGGTGCACTAACAACACTGTCGAATATGAAGCGTTAATTCAGGGTCTAAAGAAAGATATCAACATGAATGTGTGGGACATCTTGGTTTTCGGTGATTATGAGATCGTCGTTAAACAGGTAAAAAAAAAAATCATTGTGTTTCTAATCATTTGAAACATTATCAACAATTGGCTCAATATCTCAGTAGAAAATTTTCTACATTTAATATTGTTTCTTTATCTAGAATGCAAAATGCTAGCACATATTCTAGACTTATATTATAAAAACGTTGTCAAATATTTATTGTCAACACATTAAATCGCTACCCATTATTATTAAATCGTTGTCATCATATTATAAAAACGTTGTCAAATATTACTAAAATCACTGTGTAAATATATTGTTGTTGAATTACATTCAAGGGAGAAATCAAACTCTATAAAATTAGAGTAATCACTCAAATCTTAGTATTCGCTCATCATTGCCATTCAATTGAATGTTATTCAATGAAATCAATAGCAGTGGTAAATAAATCGCCATTCATTGTCATTCAATTAAATGTTATTCAAATGAAATCATTTCTCAGTGGTAAATAAATCGTTGTGTCAAACTGGTCAATTCGCCCAGAATTCATGGTGTAAAAAGGTCGTTTAGTATGCCAAGATCGCGGTGTAAAATCTGGGTAATAACTCCAAGAAAAACGCGGTGAAACAATTGTGTAATATGCCCAGAAATTCGTGGTGTAGAGTATGTGTAATGTGCCAATGAAATAGTGGCGTGAATGTTGGCTAAAGTGCAAAGTAATTAGCTATCTAAAGAGAAAATCGCAAAGTAAAAATTTGACAGTGGTAAGTAATATAACGCAGATATTTTACCAATCAAGCATTGAGATTTATCATTAAAATCACAGAGATTATACCAATCAAAGTGCTAGGTAATATGCCAAGAAATCGCAGAGATGATATGCCAAGAAATCACAGAGACGAATCGATCAGAGATGAATCAAACAAAACACAGAGATTAATTGATCAGAGATGAATCAAACAAAAACGCAGAGATACTCAATCACAAGAATGCGCAAAGACCAATCAATCGACAATGAATCAATAAAAAACACAAGGATACTCATTCACAAGAAGGTGCAAGGATTAGATATTAATCATAGGAGAAAAACGCAGAGATAAGTAAGGGATATATGACTGGGCGAAATTTATCCTTCACTTATTATCCATGCACAGGAAAGCAGGCCATTTGAATCTATAGGTCTTTAAACACGGAGTGACGACCGTCGATTCGGCTCTTGGCTGACTGCTTAGGCACGGACTAATAACTTAAGGAATAGGGACAGAAGTCTTCTTCGTATTAAACAATAAAATAAACCTAGAGAAGGCATTGCAATCAAAGGTTGGGTTCACCATGGGAAATCAATTCAAAATACAGCGAGCATAAGGCTAGGATGATTTTAAGTTCTTTGATCATAAAAGGTTGGGCTCATCAAGAAAATTGCTGAAGATAAAAATGAAATCTTTGTTACGCTGAATAAAACATAATCTTTAACACAGTAGAAGTACATTACTGAAGGCGCAGGAAAAAAAATTAAACTACCATTCATTACAAATATACACATGCGTACCGTAGCCAAATACGAAAGCTCTGAGTCATTGTCTCGCTCATGCTCCATCCAGCTCCTGCTTGCCAAACGATGTGACCTCACCGGTACCTCCCAACCAACGCTAGGGGTACTCTTCTTCCCCCTGAGCCCCCCGAGCCGCAAATGGGACACACACACAATACCAGAGAATGCTAGCACTCAGCTCACCTCGCAAGGTCAAGCTACCACTCGTTACCCGAGCTGGGTATCCCAACTCCCACAAGAGAAAGTTTAGTCAAGATAAAATTTCAGTAGCGTAACGCTACGCAAAAGATCAGATCCATACTCCTCCTCCTCCATCCTTTTTATAGAGTTTCTAAGTAATTAGTTTCCCAAATTCTCATTAAATTCCTTTTTCATTAATTGAATTAGGAAAAACGTCCCCCATACACATGTCACTCATCCCCTAGTTGCACCAGAAAACAATTTTATTAATTAATTAAATATTCCTATTTCCCTCACCCACCTAAAATCATTCCTAAAAATGCTCCCCGGTGTCCCAATATTCCCTTACAAATCTTAAATGACTTACGCCTTACTTAATTCCTAGTTGAGTTCATAATGAGAAAGTTCCAAAGGCTAGATTCCTTACTAAGTTCGACATTCATCTTTTTCTTTAAGTCTCCCCTTTTCTTTAAGTTTCCTTTTTCCCTTGGTTTCCTTTTTCTTTTAAGTTTCCTCCTTTTTCCTGTTTAACTAAAAAAAAAATCAATTTAGCAAGTGTAGATAAAACAACCATTTACCCTTTTTCCTTTTTAATTAAAAATTAATTTAGCAAGTGTAGATAAAACAACCAATACCCCTTTTTAAAAATTTAACCCTCCATTACAATTTTGACTTGAATAAATAAGTTTGAATTTCTTTAAGGTCGACTAGGTTTATTCACTTACCCATTAAAATCGTGACGTTCCCTTTAGGACGCACTACGTTCTCCAAGGGTGCCACTCGCCTCTTTCCATTTTCCTTGTGTGACGTGCCCTTCAGGATGCACTATGTGCTCCAAGGGTGCAACTCACCTCTTGACTAACTTTGGTAGATGTAAAACCCCTGGAGTCAATACTCCGCTAGGTGATATTGTGGGAGACTAAGGGCCTCTAAGGAATAAGGCACCTAACTTATTGCATGCCCCTTAGAATCATCGTGAGCGACTGTCACTGTCTTCCCTCACGACATCATGGGTCTTCTCGAACTAGGTAATCATTAACCTACAGTTCAAGCCACGACAAGAGTGCTAGTAGGTTGTGGTAGGATTTCTTCCACACCTCTCCCTCAAGTCTCTAGTTGTCGTGCGTGACCCCTCTACTCCACATGTGAGTCTGGTCGGCAAGCTATCGTCAGCCTACATCCATCAACGAATCATGTCAACAATAATAATAAATCATCATTACATATAATCATAAGTACATATGTCACATAAACAACATTCAAACCCAACAGTCCACTCCCTGACTCGATCCAGAATCCAAGGGGTTTCATCGATGCCTCTGCATCTTCAATGTCCAAAGTCCTACACACTCAGGAGAACCCAATCAATAGCACCTGCCTATGTAAATCCAACAAAATGACATATCATCAAATACATAATATCTCATAATCATAATCAAAACAACCATTAGTATAATAACCCGGATCACTTGCAAGCAAGTGCCCTCAAAGAATAAGCTCGCTCAGTGCAAGCAAGAGTAGGAGGTTACAAAAAAGGTAAACATACTAAATTTCAAAAGTTGTAGTCGGGTCCTTTTCAGGTCACTAAAAAAATTGGTTCGTCTACCTTTATTTTACAAACTTTGAAAGGCATAGAAGAATCCTTGCATGTAAATGGGTTAATTCTCAAAAAATATTTTTCCTAAAAGATATTTCAATCCATGTAAATAGTTGTAAATACTTTTTGTTTGTTTTGTTATTTTAGTTTGAACTTGTATCTTTTGAAATTTATTTATTTTCTTCCTTTCATACTATTTTTTTATTATCTTTTGATTTCTGATCTGATATAACAACCATATACACTTGTTTATCAGTTGGCTTTGAAATCCATTTTAGTACAGAGACAGTTTAATCTAGATTGTTTGAAATGGGAAAATTCCTTAAAATTCAAAGGATAAATCTTATGACTAGTTTATATTTTTAAAGAAATATAAACAAGGAAAATACTCTACCACAAAGTCTATTTGGAGTAATATTTTCCCCTAAAATAAAATAATTGGTTGGGAAATAGCATATCATAAGACGAACAATTTAGTTCTTATTTCATGTTCAAAGATATATAAGTAACTCTCTATGTCACCCCTCCTCTATTTTCGTCATTGCTCAAATGCAATTACTAATTCATCTACTAAAGACTAAAGTTGAAAAATAAAAAATAAATGAGGACGTGGGAAGTATATGTTATCCCGCTGGGGTACTGAAAAGGTATGTTGGCAGTGGGTCAAGGCTTATATGTTATTAAGGTAACTTTGTCGGGGTACTAAACAAGCCTGCTGGCAACGAAGCAATACCAGGTACAGAGAGTTAGATTTTTCAATTCTGACATGATGAATAAACTTTACTTATTAGTCAAATAAAAAGCTTCATTTCCCAGCCATAAAATTAATAAACGCCTTTTATCCCCTCCAATGAAATAGTGTGAAAGAGTATTAGTAGTGTTCTATTTTTTATCCTTTACAAACTAGTCATAAATATATTTTATATGCATTCAATAAATTTTCCTTATTTTTTATGATCTGATATATTTTTCTTTGACTTATATACAGAGATAATTGGTTTCAGCAGCATGTGTCGCCATTTGTTGTAACATACAACAACCTCCCAAATTTTTGCATGTGATATAAATAAATTTGGGGCCCTTCATTTCTTTTCATTTTTTAGAAGAAAAAGGTTTTACAAATTTTGTTTCAATTTTTGAAAGTTTTGTTGATTATGCTCCCGAGTCTTATGAAATCTAGATTTTAATGATACATTATTTTTTGATTGTTTTCATTTGAATTTCCAATTCATTTGATCAACATATCCTTGATTATTTTGCTCACATACACACTTTTGACAAGATTATACATGAGCTACAATATTTGGCAAGCCACAATTTTTTTAATTATATTGTTTGTCTAAGTTTTCATTAACTTGCTTTGTTTGGAGAAGAGACTAATGTTCCAACAAATTATATTCGTGTTCATAACTTGCCTTTCATAATCAAGTTATTTTCATAATTATAATGATTCCCATGATCCAAAGTAACTTCTTGATATGATTTAGTAGGACATCGTGCCTAACCTAATCATCATAGATGCAAATGATCTTAATTGAAAATTAAAACAGGGTCTTTTCAAATTTCATACAAATAGTCTACTTTTCCCAAAATATACTCACTCTCCTCCATGTATGGTGCTTTGTTATTTCACCGTATTTACAAATTAATGCCTCACGTCAAATATTGTATACGATGTATTTCCTCGAGTTGGGATACTTTCCCATGCATTGAAGGTTTTTTTTTTCGTTTACCTGTGAGTGAGAGCCTGTTATGTTTTCATGAGGGTTTTTTCCCTACTGTAGTAAACCTTTTAGTATGGGTATGCTATCCAAAATCAAACCTAGCATTGAGATTATTGAAGCTAATGAAGACTATTATCCGACTTTTCAAAAAGTTGGTTGGTTAGATTTCTTGCGGATGTTTAATGGCTATAATTCACAGGTTACTAAAGCTTTTGCATTGAGTTTTAATGGTGAATATGCCAAGGCTGGAGATATCAAGTTACAGATAAATGAGGAAATAATAGCCAGAGTGACCAATTTGTCGACGGTCGTTAAAGGGGGAATGTTGTTTTAAGACTAAAATAATTAAAGAAATCCCCTAGTCTGAAATCTTAATTTATCCTGAGTGAAAATACGATTACAAAGGTATGCATATCTCCCTAGTGAAAGAAAAATGGCATTTTCTCTTAGGAATTATCAAAGGTTTTATCACCTGTGAAGGGCCTTATAGTCTGTTCTTTATATATCACTTCTGGTTGTTGATAGTTTTCATAGATTATGAGTTAAATATGAACGTCTTCTTGCTTAAAAGCCTTTCGAAAATGGCCTAGTTTTACCAGAGGAAACATCTTAGTTCAAAAAGAAATGTTTTTCATCATGGTTTAGTTAAAATCTTGATTGAGTCTCATTTAAAATAGAATAGTGATTCTTGGGAGGGTTTCATTAAGACAAATCACTTTTAGGATAACCCTGATTCGAATTTACAGACTCACGACTCTCAAGTATAGTTTGAAACGTCAAATCCTGTAGAAGATAATGCTCCTTCATGCCCACAATCTTTCGTTTCTCAACAAAATGTTGTGAGGGTTACACACAGTCAATCCTTAAGGTTTAACCTTAAGCAAGAGTCATTTGTTTTTTGTGAAATACCTCAGTTTTCTTCTGAAGCATCCAAATAGACTATGGTTTCCTCTCTTGCATCTGAATGTGATACTCATGTTTTCAAAAAGAATGATGATTCTAAGCATCTAGTCAATTTTATGAACAAACGTCAAGGAAGGAAAATTTCCAGAATGTTCAGAAACAAATCTAGAAAAACTTCTAATGTTGGTTCCCCTGTTCAAATTGAAGATGAAGAATTGGTTAAAAATCAAGAAGTCTCTTCTCCACAGAACATTTCTTCGCATACAATGAAGGAACCCGTCGAAAAGGTCGTTGAAGAAACAGAGAAAGGAAGAGCTAAAACCGATCCAAATCTGGAAGTTTCCTTTTGGAAAGATAAATATTATTCAGTATTTCTTGTGCTACAGGAAAATATAATTGATCTGGAGTTCGAAAACCAGCGACTTAGGGCAGAAAATAAATCATTGGTCAAAATCCAAAGAAGACAAGTTTTGGGTTCTAGGCAGGAAAAAAAAGGAGAAGCATTTACCATCAACTCGCCAAGGGTAAACATTTTCGTTAACTGTGAATTTAATTAAGATGTTTTGTTTTGGGTATGATTTAAAGGTTTTCTTTATTTTAGTTTATTTTGTTTTGTTTAAATTTCATTAATAAATGAGAAGCTATAGAATTTAAAATTATGTAGCAACTCTAATTTTGTTTTTATTGTTTTATTATTTTTTATTTATTTTTTATAGGTGTTAAAGGAATGACTTGGATGAGATACGAGAATATGGAATATTAGTTTTCTAGGCATAATTCCAAAATATAACAGTTGGTTGTTAAAAGAAAACTATTTTTATTTTATGTATTTTGTTAATATAGTTTGGGAGTTAAATAATTTTGATAATTTCCCATTCTAAACAGTCAACTGCTTTTAGTTATAGAAAGAAGTTAAGTCAGTTTTGAACTCTTTTGATATAAAAGAGGGGAAGAAAGATGATACAAGGGATTCAGTTTTTGCGATAAAAATCAAACTTATGCACTATTGTACAAGTATTCTCTTTGAAACTTATATTGAATCAATTTTTGGCTTTGAATGTTAATACAAGCATTAGTATTTGGTACTATTACTGATATTTGAATGTTTATCTTTTAAATGAAGGTCTTATTTGAATAATGTGTTATTGGAATTATAATTAATTTAATTGATTACTATTAATTAATTAGATTAATTCATTCTTATTATATGCATTATTTCAGTGTTATTTTGTATATGAATATTAGTTTGATTAATAATTTGAGTTAATTACTTAGGCATATTTATTAGCTCATACACAGTTGTTAAACTCGGGCATGTGTTATGAAGATCTATATCTTTTGAATATTGCATGCCTTATTTAATTCATATACTATTTGAATTATAACCGGGCATTAGATTGTTTTATTAAATTAGTTTTATTTGATCAATTAGATTACATTTAATTTTCATTTCCATATACTTTTATTCTTAAAAAGAGAAAACAAAATCTCCTTTCATAGGAGTAACTTTTATGATAATTAGAATTAGTCTTTTCTTGTAGATAGTTTTGAACCTCTATATATTTGTATTTCAGTTTGTTATTTAATAAAGGATAAAATCTCTACAATCAATTAGCAAGTGTATATATTTCTCTTAGATTTAGTTTTATTTGTAGATTAGGATAGTTATAGGTAACTGGACCTAAAACAGTCGGAATCACCATTTACAACGGATAAGGGTCTAATCGATATCCTAACCGAGCAAATTCTTCAATGTTGAACATGGTCATATTTGACTATTAACACTCCCTTGGTGCATTTTAATGTTAAAGCCCTGGTGCTTATAAGACAAATGCCTTGGTGCTTAAATATTTTACTGCCCCGGTGCTTGACATTAAGTGTACATCATCGATGTTGTAGGTGTATGTACAGACTAATGTGTGTGCCTTATACGAACACATTGATTTGTAAACATCCGCTAACACCTCTGGCCACCCAGATTTTTTTAGTTATAATCAACTTTCGTTATAGTATACGCAAAAACATCCTCTATCGAAAACAAATGTTTTAGCGGAGGTTTTTTTGACAATTTTTTCCAATTTTGTAACACTAGAAACTTTCGCTAAAAGGTCTTTTCCTTGTAGTGTATGATTCCACGTTAGGATACAATTCATTACAAATAATTAGGGATTTAAGCATATAGGGGCTTTCGCAGTGCAATATATTAGATATTATTTTCGGGATTAACTGCGTAGTGTAAGTCATTAATCTATGACCCATATCCATGAGTATTAATCGCAACTGACCAATAATTCTCATGATTTGAATAGTCCACTTAACACTCATTGCATCGGGTGATGTTCACAGGGGTGAAGAAGTGGGATTGAAACCAACGAAATGAATTACATAGCATCAATCATCACTTCCCGGGCTTGCACCCGGTAACCAGGACTTTCCAAGTGGTCACCCATCCCAAGATGCCTCTGGCTTAGGCACGCTTAACTGTGGAGTTTTCCCCACAATCAAGCACACTTAGCTTTCTACCCCATTTGAAAAACCTCAGCAAGTATTGTGCCTTATGAACTACCCATTTAGAGCTCCCTTCACTCTTATTATTTAAGCATATAAGGGCTTCCGCAGTGAAAGATATTAGATATTATTTTCGAGATTAACTGTGTAGTGTAATTCATTAATCTATGACCCATATCCATGAGTATTAGTCACAACTGACCAATAATTCTTATGATTTGAATAGTCCACTTAGCACTCATTGCGTCGGGTGATTCTCACAGGGGTGAAGAAGTGGGATTGAAACCAACGAAATGAATCGCATAGCATCAATCATCACTTCCGGGGCTTGCACCCAATAACCAAGTTTTCCCAGGTGGTCAGCCATCCCAAGACGCCTCTGGCTCAAGCGCGCTTAACTATGGAGTTTTCCCCACAATCAAGC
>JASDQU010502310.1:58796-94041 GCA_032191745.1 Picea mariana
GTTCATAAGGCACGATACTTGCTAAGGTTTTGCAAATGGGGTAGCAAGCTAAGTGGGCTTGATTGTGGGGAAAACTCCATAGTTAAGCACGCTTGAGCCAGAGGCATCTTGGGATGGGTGACCACCTGGGAAATCTTGGTTACTGGGTGCAAGCCCCGGAAGTGATGATTGATGCTATGCGATTCATTTCGTTGGCTTCAATCCCATTTCTTCACCCCTGTGAGCATCACCCGATGCAATGAGTGCTAAGTGAACTATTCAAATCATGAGAATTATTGGTCAGTTGTGACTAATACTCATGAATATGGGTCATAGATTAATGACTTACACTACGCAGTTAATCCCAAAAATAATATCTAATGTTCAGAAAAAATAAGGGACAAAACATGAAACATAAAAGCATGAAACATTAATAAGAGGACGTGGATCTATTATCACCCAAAATCACACTATATAATATTAAGTCCCTAATAAAAATTAGGGTAGATTTAGGGATACACAAGAGTATTGATGCCCAATATCAACAAAAAATCCACTGCTCTTCACTTCTAGTTGGTTCTTTTCCAACTCAAGGAGGAAACCCTAAATGTAAATTTACTAAGGCAAGGATACTTAGATATTCAAGAAGTTCCATGAAATATAACAACAAAATTAGAGTGATTGAATCTGATTAGAGTGATTGTAGCTTAATCAATAATCTTTTTACTCTATCAAAAGTGGATAAACCATAAAATATTTCTAAGGAGTTAAAATAAACCATAAAATCTGATGAAAATGACAAAGAAAATAAACCATAAAATAGTTCAATAGCACCAAACTACTAAATCACACAGAAATTTTTTAAGTATTGACCTTCAAAATCTCAGCTATGTAGAGTCTGATCAATTCAATGTTTCTCTTCTTGAAAGAGAATTGAAATCAAGATTTCATAAAAAACCAGAACACCCGAATGATTTTCGCAACTATAAAAAATGATTTTCGCAACTGTAAAAAATGATTTTCACAACTGTAGAAAATGATTTTCGCAACTGTAGAAAATGATTTTCGCAACTGTAGAAAATGATTGTCGCAACTATAGAAAATTTGTCATAACTGAGATATATATATGATTGATTTGTTGTAAATGACCATTTGATTCTTGCACGTGCCATAGTTGGTCGCTATAGCGACTAACTGGTGGTTGGTCGCTCTACCGACTAACTTTTGTCATTATAACGACCAACGTGGAAGGTTGGTCGCTAGCGACCAACAGTTGGACCCCGGGAAAAAAAAAAAAAAACAAACAAACAAACATATTTAGTCCAAAAAAAAGAAAAAAAAATACAACGAAATTTTAAACCGTCGTAATATTTCATCGTAATTTGCGCCCAATGTAGTAGTGAAATTTTTCAACTCCTGCATGGCCTTCAATATCATGGATATGTCCATGTCCTTCTACCTTTTCTTTAGGTCTTGATCTGTTACGTTCATATTTTCCTCTCTCTACTCTAATTGTTGGATCTTATCATCTTCTTCCAAGCTGATCCAAATATGTGCAGTCCAGTCATATACTTCTGCCACTTCTTTTACCTCATGCGCTATGCTATCTATGTGCGAAATAGATTCCTTCTCTCTCTATTCCCATACTTATGGAGGTGTGATCAGAGTTAGTTTCTCTGTTAAGTCTGTTATCTCCTATTTATATTTCTCCATTGTCTACAGAATCTTCTGGATCTTCTCTTCTGTTGTGACCTCTAGTTCCTGTGTGCAGTCTGGTATGCTACTGTATACTTCTGCAAGTTTTTTCTCCAGGTTATCTGCACATTGTTTCTCCTCCTCCTTATCCAATGTTATTTTTTCACAAGTCACCTACAAAATCTCCTTAACATCTCGGTCAAGATCTAGGTTGGTGGCATCCTCCCTAGCTTTAGACTAAACCTCCTACATCATGCTCACTTGTAACCCATATAGTGGCTTCAGGGGTATGTTTTCTATGTCCTTCATTGGTTTTTACGCTATGTTCTCATCTACTTCCAACATTTTGTGTGTGACCTTGAACCTATCACTACTCATTACGATTGTATGCACTATCTCTTCTTGTTCTTTCTACGTTGGTGCTTCCTATGCTTTGTATTTATGTTGTGATGTAGGATGATGTGTTGTACTTAGCTGCAGCCTCTGTAGGATTTCATCTATTTCTACTAGTTTCTCCATAATTTCTTCTCTTTGTGCCTCTATTGCACGTACTACATTCTCCCCTCTATCCTGGACTTTGTCTACGATGAATTCTACATTTTCTTCTATAATAATAAGTATTGGAGGGTTCTTGTGATACTTCTTCTTCTTCCTTATCTCTCCCTCTCGTGTTCCAGTCCTCTTCTTCAGTGGGGTTGAGGTATGCGCCTCAATTTTCTTATTTTGTGCTTCCTCATCCTGTACTTCCTTTGGACGAGAGATACCTCCCTTCTCACCATCCCCTTTTACTTCTTACCTCAACACAATCTCTTTATTTCTTTTTATCTTGCTTGATGTGCTACTTCCTAAGGCTTGACCGCACTCTGTAGCCTTCCTTGTATTATCTACTGGAATTCTTGTCTTCTTTGATGTTACTGCTTCTGATTGATCCTTAGGATTTCTTCCTTTATTCTGTGTGACTGGGAATTTCCACTGCACATGCCAGTCCTTCACGATCCAATCTACTTCCTCACGCAATGTGTAATACCTCATTTCTAACCATTTTTTCTTTGGATCTCTTCTGGCCCGAATCCACATCTGGTGTCTTGAAGCCTTAAAATTGGAAATCCCTTCATTTTCTTGGACTACTTCAATTGGGCTTCTTCATATATTAGCTATCTTCTGCTACATATCTTCTAGGAACATTGCAAATACTGCATTGTTCTCTTGTTGGTTCTTATTGTATTTTTCCTACCATAAGGTTTCATACTGCACTGCACAACATTTCCCTTTTCTATCCAGAAAGGATTAAATTTTGGGTTCGTTCCAACCTACCAAAGATATCAATATCAATAACGAGGAATAATGGAATTTTATCCCATTATCATGTGCATCCCTGCAGTTTATCAGAAATTGATTCATTAAATATGGTGCCTAGCTAAATACTACACCCTTTGCGCACATCACAACTACCGCTATCACTCTTGTCAGGACCTCTTCCTTTCTATAGTTACTCAAAAGTTTGAAAGCCATCAACTTTGTGGAAAACTTCATCATAGGGTCATTGATGTCATTTATTATTATTCCCATGGTTCACCTATTTTTTGCTGAACTACACTTTAACTTATTCTGCAATTTCTTTTTCACTTTCCTTGTTCTCCAAGTAGTCTTTTGGTTTCACACCATTGGTAGGAAACCCTGTAATCTTGGTTATGATATCTACATCTATATGGATCGACCTGTCCATCCACATGATACCTCCATGTACCTTGGCTAGCAGTTTCTTCACATAGACGTCCACATTCTTACCATGACCGAAGTGTCGTATGTCCATGAAATTCATAATGCCCAAGTTGTATAAACATGTGATCCATTGCGTGGGATCCAAAATGGGTTTCACTAAGGGTCCTACCTCCCCCTATTTTCCAAGTAACTTTCATGCACAAAGTCAGGAAACTTTTTTTTGTTTATTACATCATGTCTGTATATTTTAACTTCAGTACCTTCCCTAGCATATCTTCAACTGCAACTACGATGTTTGGGAGATAAGGTAAAGTGATTTCTATTGTGCCTGGTGCTTTCCTCTTCTGGCTCGCAACTGGGTTTTCTTCTTCAGCTTCTTCCTTGAATTCTTCTTCTTCTTCTCCCTCTATTTCTTGTTGTCTTATAATATCTTCGACCAGGACTTTCTCTGTGACGAATTTATGTTTCTGTTTGTCCATTTTCTCTGCTTCTACAGGGTTTTCATGGTTAGGGTTTGCCCCTCTGTTAGGGTTTTCCGCACTCTGACCTGCTTGCACTTGTTCTGTGGTTGATATTTCTTATTCTATCCTGGTTGTACTGATATATTTGTTCCTTGACGTTGTAACATCCTCTAGCTCCACAAAACTCTCCAGTTCTGCCATTCTTTCCTTCTTCCTTCCTATCTGTCGGGTCACTCTTACAAATCGTCTAGGAGCGCCAACCTTCGAGGGTGCCATCTAACTTTCCTTGCACGTAAATTCCTACCTCTCTTTCTCAATCACCCTATGTTCACGCTCTTACATTCTATGTTGCTAAAAAATCACTAAGTGTTGGACTTGTTCGAGCTTTTCCCTTTTTATAGCTGTTTTTTGATTTTTCCAGTCATCGTTTTCCTTTTTCCCATCTTTTCCTAGTTTCCATGCACATAGTATTCTGAATTATTTCCCACCAATTTATGTATGTTGTGCACTATCATTCCCAATTATTTGTATATCACTTATTCCTCTAACTACTTCTTTTTGGCTTTTTCTTCATTTTTCTACTTTTGCCTTCCTTTTTCTTCTTTTAACTTCTATTATTTACAATGTGTACAAGTCTACTTGCTATGCTGCAACTACTGAGATTCAGTGGGTTGACTATCCTTATATAGTTTTAGTTGACTACCATTCAGACTTCATTGAATTTCCTTGCCTGCTAAGTCTTTCAGCTGTACAACACCTCCATTTGTGACAGATTTTATCTGATATGGCCCTAGCCAATGCATTCTGAACTTTCCTTGGTGCTGAAATACTTACTATAATAGAGGAGAATGAGATCTCCCTCCTTAAAATTATTATGTTTGATATGTTTTTCATACCATGCTTTATCCTTTTCTTTATGTACCTCTTGATGGAAACTTGCCATGATTTTTTCCTCTTCTAATTCCATCATCCAAGTCAATATTTCCTGCAATGCGCCTCTTTCTGTCATCTCTGTAATTGTTGCAATGCACAAAATTGGTATAAAATAATCTAAGGGAACTACTTATTCCTATCCTATAATCCCAAAGTACTACTGGTACCTTCAAATCCCAATCATCTATGTTCACATTACAAATGTTTTTGAAAGCATTCTCCAAAATCTTGTTGAAGGATTCCACTATTCCATTTTCTTGAGGGTGATAAGGACTACTCTTCTGGTGGTGTATCTTAAACTCTTCAATCATTTCCTCAATTGTACTATTGATGAGGTGAGTCCCCTGATCACTCATCAATATTATTGGACATCCAAACCGTGTCACTACATGTTCAAATAAAAAGTGTTTTGTAGTCTCTGCACTGCAATCCTTCACTGGTGTTGCCTCGGCCCATTTGGTCAAGTAGTATGTCACTATAATAATATATATGGCTCCTAATCTTATGGCTAGTGGATTAATTGGACCTACAAAATCTATTTACCATTTATCAAACACTTGTAAAGTAATCTGCGGTCTCATTGGCCTCTCATCCCTCCTAGATTGTTTCCCAACTCTTTGAAAAACATCACACTTATGACAATATTCCTTTGAATCCTTGTGCAATGTTGGCCATCATAATACTGTGCACAATACCTTCTATGCGGTAGATTTTCCTATGTAATTACCTCCTATAATTCCTTCGTGTGCCTCTACCAAAATAATGGGTCTTTCATGCTCCATCACACATATTCTCAATATGTTGTCTGCTCGTAGTTTGTATAAATGACTTGCAATCAACCGATAATATGCAGCTCTGACCACCAATTTTTTCTTCTTTGTAGTAGTAAATTCTCTTGGTGCAAATCTTGTACTCAAAAACTCAATAATGTTAGCAAAATATTCATCAACTATTTGTACTGAAAACAATTGTGCATCTGGAAAGTTGTCTTCCAAGTTATTGGGTTTTTCTCCATTATTTATCCTGGATAAGTGATATGGTCCTGCATTCAATCTTCCAGGCTTCACCACAACTTCAAAATCAAATTCTTGAAACAAAATTAGCCATATGCACATCCTTCCCCCCAACAGTGGCTTATTGAATAAATATCTCAGAGCTCAATGATCTGTAAACATCTTTAAATGTTTCCCTAACATGTAATGTATGTATTTTTACAAAGCATACACCATAGCTAGCCCTTCCCTTTATGTAGTGTTATAGTTCTATTTTGAATTTGATAACGTTATGTCTGAAAATGAAATAGGGTTATCTATATCACCTTCTCCCAGTTGGGTTAATATTTCTCCTAATTCTATTGCAGATGCAGCCACATGCACATGAAATTATTTTTCCCAATCTGGAAAGACTAACATCGGCGCAGTAACCATGTTTTCCTTCAAAATATCCAAACTCTGTTGGCATTCCTTGTTCCACTGATACTTAGTGTCCTTCTTCAACAACTTCTCCATTGGCACAGTAATCAGTGCATACCATCTTATGAACTTTCTGTAATACCCTGTATGGCCCAGTGTACTCTTCATCTAGCACACTGAATTTGGTGGGGGTAAGTTAACTATGACAACAATTTTAGCAAGATCAATCAACAGACCCTATTTACACACCACATGTCCTTAAAAAATCCCAAAAGGTGCGCTGAAAATACATTTCTTAATATTTAATGATATCTAACATTGTCTGCATTTGTCCAACATCATCCTTAATACTTCAACATAATCCTTCAACAAAATGAACATTGCCCAATCATCCAAGTAAACCTCCAAAAACTTATGAATAAAGTCTTTAAAAGTTGCTACTACTACCCTTGAAAAAATGGTCGGTGCATTCTTTAGTCCAAATGGCATAATTGTATACTAAAATGAGCCCCACTCTGTAGCAAATTTTGTCTTATGCCTATCTTCTGGTGCTATCTTGATATGGTGATAACCTGAAAATCCATCTGTAAAAGAATAATCTTATTTCCCCCCTACATTCTCCAAAACTTCATCTGTAAATGGGGTAGGAAAAGGATCATGTAGACAAGCATCATTCATTTTTCTCAAATCTACACAAATATTGATCCCTCCTTACTTATTTTCCTGTACCACCATAGGAATGATCCATTCTGACTCTTCTACAGGTTCTATGACAACGAATTCTAACATCTTTTCAATTTTTGTCTTCACCTTCTCTTTGTATATTGGATTCAATATGTAAGGCCTCTGTCTGATAGGTCTTTCTTATGGCTTCAATGATATATTCATCTCTTCTAGATATCCTACTAACCCCTTCATCTATGAGAATGTTGATGGGAATAAGTCATTGTACTTGCGTAGTAATTTTGTGATCCTTTCTACTGTCTGATTGTCCCAATAATATCCAATACTTGCCATCCTTGGGTTTTCTGCAGTTCCAATGTTGACCTTCTTGATCTTTAATGGTGTAGCATAATATTTTGAATCTAGATTGGGAAATTATAATTCCCATTCACCTTCTACTGCTAGAATATGTATATTGCATGGATTATCTTCTGCCAAATCTTCTTCTTCTGCGACGTGATAACAATGTAGTAATTGTTTAACCTTTTGTCTAGCATGCTTCTACTATGCTACAACTATTTCAAAATTTGGTTCTTCAAATATCTTGTCTCTCACTACTTTCAATGTTGTATCAATCTCTAGACTGTCATGCTCAAAGGAAAATGTAACTACAAATTTCTTTTGTATCTCTTCTGAGTTAGTAGTTTCTCTGCATTGTTCCTGTTTTGTGTACCATTTCTTCGGAGTGCCTTCTAGTGTGTGAATAAAATGGTGTGTTCATTATTCTAGGGGTACTAATATCCATTTAATTATTCACTTCTCTACATGTTCTTTAGGTTGTCCAAATCCCTCATATTTCTCTTCATATTTATGCTCCTGTTCTACGCCAAATTTGATGCGCATTAACCTTTTGCACTTAAACCAATTGTTGATCTTTGCCTTGTATGTACCCGACCATCTTGTAGGTGTATCTTTTAAAGAAATATCTAACACTGGTATTCTCTGATTTTCCAAAACCTCTACCTCATACTTCATTAAAAATTCTTCTAAAGCATTCAATCCATAAAAAGTAGGATCTTTTCTTACCTCTGTACCAACCCATCTCAGCACGTGCATCATTCTAGCACACCTCCTGGTAGATAATTCATGTAGTTGTTGTTGCCATTTTTCCAATCCTATGTCAGAGTCTAAATCAAAATAACTAATACTCCTCCAACTGAGCATGCCATCTATAGTTGGGTTGATATAATCCTCTTCGCGCGTGGTAGTTTTGTATATATGATACACATCTTCAGCAAGAATATTGTTTGTTGTAGGTTCTACATACCTTCCTCCTTTTGAGGGATCTAATGGCACAATAACTATGTATTCTCCAGACTCAAATATCATATTCCTTGTCTTCAAATTGATAATAGCATGGTTATAAAAAGCCCAATCCAGGCCCAACAAAGTTGGATATGGGCGAAGTATTGTCCACTATGTCAATGAATTCAAAATCAACTATGGTGCACAAACCATCTATATCTACCAAAATCCTCTTCAACCTTCCTATTCGCACCACTCTGTGCTAATTTTCCAACTTCAACTTAATAGGTGAATACCCCAATTGTGATTCTCCCATAGCTTCCCAAGTCTTCTTTGGTAGAACATTGACGTCCGATCCGAAATCTAGTATAATATCCCCCATATTGAAATATATTATATTGGAATTGAATCTAAATTCCCTACTAGTTCTTCTCTTCTTACAGACTTGATTTACTCTTTTTACCGCTTCTGCCCCAGGATTACACTTTTCTGACAAATTTTGTAGGACTTGTAAGGAATTTTTATCACTGATCAATTTGACACAAGCTCCCATAAATTTTCTTAAGTTACTTACTTGTTCTGAAGACTGTTCTTAATTGGTCTGATCAAATAATGAAGGCATGTCATAGATTGGTATCTCATCTACGGGCTTTGTTCTTGAAGTGGAAGCAATATTTTCCTTCAAGATCTCTTGCATAGCTTCTTTGAATATCTCGTTCTCTTTTCACACATCAAACTTCTGTTCCAATGATGTATTCTTCCTGACCCACTGGTACTGGTCTTGATCCTTCTTGGTTGCATCTTCCCCTGTCTTAGATCCACCTCTAGTAACTATGTTAATTATCTTCTTGTCTTCTTCTCTATTTTCCACCCTGATCCATTGTACGCTCTGATTAGTCTGGTTCCTCTTGTCTTGTATATTTATCAAAAGTGTAGGACAATATTTTGTTTCATGGTATGTTGCATGATAGTACATACATGTCACAAATGGTTGTGGGCAGTCTATTGCATAGTTCCATGGTTTCTGACATTTATGACACACTATTGGTCCTCGACCTCCTCCTCTGAAGCCTCCTTTGTTGCCTTTATTATCTCCATGTGATGTGTTATATTGAGTTCCTTTATTATACTGTGGTTGCAGGTTATTGTACTGATGTGGTGTTGTGCACTTTCATGCAGGATTATACTGTTGTTTCCCTTGAAACTGTTGCGCATTATACTGTGGTTGTGCTGCAAACTACTGCATGGGATTGTATTGTGGTTTCTACACAGTGTTATACTACAAATGTTGCACAATGTTTCCTATTACATGTTCATCTTATATCCTGTATGTATATGTAATCCTTTCTTTCATCATCTCCAAGGTTCTACAGTCCTTGACTTCATGTCCAACTGAATTACAAAGTTACAAAATGTGCTCTTTGATACTGTCTATTATTTATGCATCATAGGTAATGATAGTGATCATGCCCATGTGTTTTTTAAATCTCACACCATGGTCCTCCTGAAGCTAAAGGGTTTGGCATACCCACTCCAATATATTGCGAAAATAATGGACACTCATTCTTGTGATGGCCTTATATCCTGCACATTGTACACTAGACATCTTCTCTTTTCTCCTTTCCTTTGTTCTGATTCAAATGGAATGTTAATTTATTCAAATCTTGCTTCAACTCTTCCATAGCTGGATCTATATGCTTGTATTGTTTTTCCTCTAGCTATAAGGCTTTCTGTAGAGCCTCACCCTGACTTTGGAATTTACGTTATCTCAAAGTATACTTCAAGTGTGGAAACAAAGAATTTAGAAAAAAATGTCTATGTTGTGTATCAGTAATAATGTACTTTAACTTACCTTTTAGTCTCTTGAACTTTTGTTCCACTTCCTAGAATGATTCTCCTAGTTTATGATTGATCTCTATCATTTCATTCATAAACTGGTCTCCTGAAATTGGCTTATGAAATTCATTTATTAACTGTCTCTTCACATATGATATAGTTGTAGGTGTTCCTGTTGGCTTATTTGTTGAGAGACCCATGTACCAATCTAATGTGTGGTCTCTAAAAGTGATTTCCAACTGTGAAACCTTTGTATCCTCATTTGTAATATGCTTTGCTATGCATATCTTCTCACAAATGAAAAAATGTTTTTCCGGATCATCTGACCCATCTCCTTAGGACTCTGGTAACCTGGTAGTTTGATCTTGTCCTACCAATGTGAAATTTGTTCAACTACCACCTCTTCATGGTGTAGATACTTTACTACTACTTGTTGAACTTACACTTTTGCTTTAGTTTCCACTGGACCCATGTCATGTAAAAATTCTTCTACCACTAATCACTTGTTGGTTAACCTGTTTTTCTTCTTCAGTCGTCGTAGTCGCACATGGGGTTGTGGTTTCCACACTAATTCATATCTATAATGGAGAGCCTTCTTCTGCGTTGGACCCATGACCTTTGGTTTTCATCTCATATGTGGTGCGCAAGATATCCTCAATCTACCTCATGGTGCAGAGATCCTCTACCTCTTCCTCATCGTTGTCCAAGCCCTCTCGCTCGGATACAACCCTCTTCTTACTATTCATCTTATACTGGTAGGGTCGTCCACTGCATATCACACCATCACTCCTTATGATTTCCCTAGTTTGTTCATCATCCATCATGATGCGTTCCATTGCTTCCTTCTTCTGGATACTCTTCAGATCCTTCTCCATTTCTCATATCTTCCTTAGTACTTCCCCTAACTCCCCCATGCATGCAGAGTAATCTAGTTTTCTGATTCCATGGTCATCAAACCTTTATCATGTAATAAAATTCTGATCGACGTGTAAAGATACCTAATGTACCTCCCTCTGGGTGCCTTCAATAAATCCTTCTTTGCAACAGTAAATGAATTTGTTATATCTACTGCAAACTCGATTATAATCCCCAAAGTAATGTTGTCTAACCAAAAATCCACTATGTGCATGAATTTATATTAACCCTTTCGAACAATGCGATATTTTCAGTAGTCCACACTACTGACCTAATCCGATTAGTCGGATGGGTATATCTCAACCTTAATATCCACTCTTGTAATAACTCTGGAAAATAAAAAAAATATGCATCATGTAAATCAATAAACACATACCTCTGCAAGTACTGGCCCAGTGTATACATGGAACCCTTATTATCTTTCTACGTGAAATTCAACTACTTTGTCTCCATGAATCTTTCAATTTCTTTCTTCGTAGAATTCAATGGCCTGAATATCCCTTTCTACCACTACATCTTCTTCACCAAAACCCTTCCTAGCTCTCCTTCTGAGTTATAGCCAACAACAGAACCATTTGTTGGGCGTATGGGATGACCCAGGTTCTACCTTAGTTCTCCCACAAAACCCTTATCACCATCAGCCCTTCTGGTAAACCATAAGGCTACATTGCGCATAGAGTGAACAACGCAGTCTCACCCAATATAGTTTATGGGTGACTGCAGGATGCAAGTGTATGTAGTCATGGAAGGGATTGGGTTTATTCTTCTTACTTCTATTTCTACTCAACCATACATTCTATCATACCTTTCATCAAATCTATTTATTTCATTCATTCACAATGTTCATTCTGCATACATATTAATAGTGCGCACTAAAATTAAAACCATTCATTCATCTATCTAACCATTCAATCATAATTGTATAAATAGTAAATCATTTAGACACATTGCAACACAACATTTTACTGTGGTTCACCCCCCTTGGGGATACGTCCACAAAGATCTTATTTTATTTCTTCTTCTTCATCAAAAGGGCATTGCGTGCATTACATCATAGGATAATAGAGAGTAGTGAGGTGGACCAAGGTTGCACCAAGCTCCACAACTTGCAACTTGACCCTCAATTACATCAACTGCATCCGATCTCTACAACTCATACCAAAATACGGACTTAAAACTCATAAAAAGGACTCCACAAGATACCAAAGTTACGAAAGTACTCTAGCTCCAGATATAGATACCTCAACCTACCTCCTACATCTTCTATTTATACTACAAAATTGGTTTAAAAACCCTTATAATACATTCCAAAACCCTAACCCTAACATGGCTATGTTTGTCCACATCTGTAATGGATTTCCGCAAATCTTGTCATGCGTGCTGCTTTTCCTCAAAATGTGGCATGCTCTCCTTATTGGTCCAATATGCCTCGTTTTTTGTGTTGTTCTCGACCTTTGATCCAAAGTTGACTCTTCTCTACCATAGGCCTATGCCAACAGATGGCTAAGTAGACACACCTAACATTGGGGGGGTGAAAGACAAGGTGTGAATTATATTTTTTAATAAAATCCCATAGTGAAATTCTTTAATAATATTAGAAAATACCCTCTAAATATAAAAGCAATTAATACATAATTATGACCCCTCGGTGAGAATAAAACAAAAAATATTATTAAATAATTTCACGCTTAAAATAACATGGGGCTCTATAGAGGTACATCCAAATCGAAATGGATTTTCTGGACATCTCGTCATTGGGAGTTGTTTATCAATATGTTATCAAAATCGAGCAGAAATTTAAACAACAAAGCAAGAGGGAGTTTGGGTCTGCAAATCTGTAACAGTCAAATTTATCAAACTGTTAGAGTTTGCAGCGCAATTTTAGGATTCACTGCAAACTTTCTTGTAGATGATTATTTCAACTTTTCTCCCAAATAACGAACTAGGTCGGGCTGATATTTGGTCAGAAATTCCATGATATTATGATTCATCTCCATAAAAAAATTCATAAGAACACAGATTGGAATTTAAAATTTATGATGAAAAAATGACTCTGTTGTGTACTAATTCGCTACAAACTATCCCAAAATTAGCAGTGCGTAACGCGTAAAGTTGGACGAGGTTTTATGACAGGTTTGCAAGAATTCACACATATTAAGAGAAAAAATACTTTGAAAAGTTAAAACCTCAGTCCTAAGTGAAGCACAATCAAGGAGGGTTTGTTCTAGTCAGAAAACAAAGTGTTCGTAGCTCAAGTTCACAACGTACAGTTTGTAGCATCATCAAAAATAAAGTGGATAAGGTTAATGTTGTAAGAGGTAGCTGCAAACTGATCTTTTGGTATGATATAATAAACTTGAAAATTGTTAGGGTTTAGGATACCAATGTTGTGGGATTTAATTGGTGCAAAGAGTTTGCAGTGAAAAAAACATGTAATACTTTGCAGCGTAGAAAAATATGTAATAGTTTGCAGCACAAAAAAATGTAACAGTTGTATCCAGTTAAATAAACCCTTAGACATCACACAATTACCAAAAGAGGTACCTATTGTATCTGAAACTTTAGCTGGTGTCTCACAAACTAGACCGAGCCTTGGTTGGAAACATTCAATCCTCTTTCATCTGCTACATCTAGTTCGCAGCACCATATTTCAAAATAATGGCAGCGCACTTCATTCAAATTGTTAGACTTGTTTCTTGAAACCAACTTGAAGAACATGATGCATTAACAGCATTGAAAACAATGAGATATCTCTTGACACATTTCCAAAGTACAATGATGTGTGATTAGTGAATAATGTACTTCTTGATACGTTGTGAACTTTCAGGTGAGTTTGCAACAAGTATATTTGACACTTGACTTGACTCTCAAACGGTTGAAAATGACATAATGGAACCTTTTGTGCATCCCTTTGAGACAAGACACATGATAATGATAGGTTTAATACCAAGGGTGTGACCCATGTTGATCCCTATTTCTTTCATGATGATGAACACTATCATAACACCAAGGCTCTTACATAGACTAAAGTCAAAATTATTTCTCATGGAAGAATCAAACATGATTTATTGACATGAGATATAACTCAAAACCTAAAAAATTTAACGACCCTATGACTCAAACCTATAAACTTAAAAATATTTTTACCCCTACACATCCTATGTGCTAACATCTGGATCCACAGGGGATGGAGACCTCCCTGTGAGGATCCAAGAACATTGTAGTTCCAGTGCCTTATCTGTCAGTTGAATATGATTATGATTTCAATAGTTGTTCACCTGCTTGCAAGTTAAATTATCTTATAAAGACCGACTGCTATTTCCATTGGGCATGGAGTCATTCACCTCCTTCAAAATTTCTGCAACTTATTCTGAAAACAAAACATATTGTTGCAAACCAAATGGAAACTGAATGTTGTACTCAAACTGAAAACCAAATGCTTGCATGGCAAGCTTATTTATTCACACTCGTACTCCTACTCTAATCAATTGAACTATTTCTTGATAAAGTGTACTCAACTTTCCAATGAAGCCATAAAACCATCTGACTGATGAAATGTAATCCTTGTTTGTAGCTAAGTAAGAAGACATGAAGAGAGTGTATCATGAAAAACAAAAATTCCACAAAATACATGTACTCATAGCTGCAAATTGATGAGATGCCAAAACTTGCCTCATTTTGGATATGTGGAAATGATGAATCCATCCAGGTTGTTATTGGATCTTGAAACTTATAAAAAACCTCTAGCTGATCCAAGAAAGGAAATTTCATCAATGTTAGATCTTCTGCAATTTTATTTGTCTACAAAACTAAAAATTGTTGTAGGATGATATCACTGTTGATCACATGTTGTTCCATATTTGCTACAGATTCAAGTACAAGAATGGTGAATGTAGACTTCCTAATCTCCAATGGTAGTTGCTGGAGTAATTTCTTTGACCAAATATACTCATCTAATTGATGTTTTGCAAGGCAATCTTCAACTTGTTCTTTATGACCAAACAAATCTAGCATATTCCTTTTGGAACTACACCACCTCTCCTGAGATCTTTTTGACTCACGATTAAAAATATTAAATCTTTGATATTCACAAATTAATGGTTGTTCTTGGTCTTCAACATCACTATATCCATAGTGATCAAACAAATGTGGACCATTAAGGGATATAACTTGAGAAATCTGCTCATAAGCTTTTTCAATCATGGGCTCATTGTATGATCCTACAACAAACGTCTGCTGAAAATATACTTTCTCTTCTTCATAACCAACAAATGAAAATTGTTCAACTTCAAATATGTCATAAGAAAGTTGATTTAAACAGTGGTTAACATGATCTACTATTTTTTGATCTTGAAAAATCTCTTCAACCATTTCATGATCAATTTTTTCTTGCATGTGACTATCACTTATTTCAAGATCTAAAGATTCCTTCTTTAAAAATTGTTGATCTTGAACATGCAGTATGAAAGATAAATGCAAGGGATCTAAAAACTGTAGATCATGACCATTTTTTTCAATCTCCTCTTTAATAGAAGAGTTTAAAATTTTTTCTTCACAAACTATTTCTTCTTTAATTTATGTTTCAACAAGACCTTCATAAAGTTCATCATAAGAGAAAAAATCAATTGTCCTTTGAGCTCGAGATTCAAAATTTTCATTGAAATCTTCAAGAAGCATTTCATGTGGAAAGTACCTTTTACAGTGTTGGTTGAACACAACATGGAAAACTCTCAAGAAACATATGCTAGAAGCAAGAAGAGAAAAATACCATTCTTGTGCATCACCCTTTAAAGAGTACACGAACATTTTCATCAATGCATCCTCGTGAAGTATGCCTAGTTGATCTATGTATTGATGAAATGTAACAAGATGTTGGGCAGGATTATCCTCCCTCTTTTCTTTGAAAACTTGAAGATAATCCATCCATTCTGATGGAGGAGGCACTAGATTTGGAAAACTAGGGACAACTGAAAAATTGAGAGGTGCAAACCTCCATTCCAAGATAGCCTCCATGGCCTTTTTCGTCCTGAATCAATGAAGTCACCAATACATTCTTTCTTCATGGAGTGGAGTCTCCAGGTGAAAAGGTATGTAGTTTTTTCTATCACCAATCCTTGACCACTATCAAGAACTGATAGTAATCTTTGTCGTACAACCCAGGGAATATCTTGAACTTCATCCCTGGCAACGACGCAAAAAATGTTAGCACTGGGAGTTGTTATTAGACTGCTTTAAGAACAATCCCAGTACCCATAAGAATATAAATGATTAAAACAAGTTTATACTTGAGTGGATCAACAATACTGAGTAAGAAAGGGAGAGGGAAACAAATTGTCTACAAAGGCATTCCAGTGGGAATGGAGTCATAACATCCTATAGTTCAAAGGCATTTAAACTATATACCAGATAAAGGTTTTATATAATTATTGGTAGAAGCGTAGAGAATATGATAAAAGGAAGAACATCCATCGTACAAAGATCCTTTCTGAAAATAGATTAAATATTGCTTAAACAATAAACAATGATTTAATGGGAAAGCTACAACAAATCCTCCATTGTTCATGAATCCATCAATCAATGGCAACTATGATCCTCAAAACCCACAATATATTCAAGAAAAAATATGACAATATAAATGGAAAACAAAGAATAAAAATTGATAAAAAAAAATCTCATGAATCTCTAATGGCAGAAATGTTGATTACAAATAGGTCCTCGGGCTTACAAATAAGCAGCTAAACTACTCCTCCATCTCTCTCCTCTCTTGGATCATGAATCCAACCCTTTCCTCAAAAACAATATTGCTATATATATTGTATCAATCCTTCATAATATAAAGAGGTTGAATCCCAAGTGGTTGCATTGGATTCCCTTTTCTCTAGGAGTTGTTACAACAAGGTGAAACATAAAATCCACCTAGCTCCTATTTTTTGGATCTTGTCTATTGTGATAAATTATTTTTGAAACAAGTCATGCTCTTTTATTTGGTGATAGAACACATGTCCCTCGTGCCTAAATACCTCCTAGGAAACCATTCAAACCCCCTCATATAGGTTGCATCCCTCCTACAACTTGGATTTATCAAATTGCTAGAGTTTGCAGTGCAATTTCAGGATTTGTTGCAAACGTTCCTGTAGATGATTATTTTAACTTTTCTCCCAAATGACAAACTAGGTCAGGCTGATTTTTGGTAATCAATTTGTTGGCACATGGATAGACTCAGGGTTCAACTCTTCAACAGCACACCAAAAAAACCCTAACTACCGGCCCTTTCGGCAACACCTGCGAAGAAGATGAAGTCTCACCCGAGGTAGAGGTAGGTGTGGTTGTAGGACTCCAATGTCTACAACCTAGATGGGATACAGATCTATGATTATAGTACTCTAGAAAATCACTTTAGCAGTTATCACTCATTAGTACTTAACCCTTATTCATAGTGTAGATAGAACCCTAATTACAGAGCAACGGAGTATTCAACCAGATCTAACACATCTAAGCACTTAACATAAGGAAACAGATCAAATATAGCATCTTATTCACATCATTAGGTATTATTCTTATCATATTCACCTAAACATACATTATTGCACTAAGCATTAATCACATAAACAATATAACAACCATATGCACAAAAGAAAACATAACACAGGATATACGTGGTTCACCCCCAGCCTGCGGCTACGTCCACCAACTCTTCTTCTTCTTTATTATCTTATGTCAATCTTCTTACAGGCATAGAGCATCAAAACCATACTCCGTAGAGGACATGAGATGTGTGCACACCTCGCCAGATTCTCCTTCCCCAAGTTACAGCACAAGGTCTCCTCACACAGTCTGTGCACAAAGCACTACAAATGACCATACACTGAGCACAAAGCCTCTTACAATTACTTGCACTTAGCACAATTCTTATCACCTAGAATAAACCACACCAAACATCAGCCCTTCTTACATCTCCTAGATTTCTATTTATACATTACAAAAAGGGCCTAAACATGGGTAAACCCATGGGCTGACATCCCCATACCCATTACATAAACCCTAACCCCAAAAATGCCCTAAAAAGGGGTCGAGATCCCATGATCTCTGCTTCAACTTGCACTCCACCTTCGACCAGCCTATCGAAGTCCCAAAAAGAGGTCAAACGTGACCAAGGTTCCTCAAAACTTGGTCAAGGGCCAACAGGCCCCCAACACTCACCTATGACCCATCTCGAGTCACTCTGATCTGGGTAGCTCTACCTCAAAATCCTCGAGCTTGGCTCGAGCTGCTTCGATCTGTTGTTTCGCTAGGGCCTCCTGCTCAGTGAACTCCTGAATAATGGCCTCGTTCATAGGTCCCTCTAATAATTGTTCTACCGAAGTGACTATTTGTTCCAGCTCTGCTCCTCAGCCTTCAATATCCTCAAAAAGTAGGCAAGCTACATCCTTGAATGGTTGGAGCTTCTGAGTTACTTCCATGACTCTGCTTTGTATGGCTTGGACCTGTTTTTGAGTTGTGCATTGTTCTTGGGATATTTTCATCCTCTCAACTGCTGACGGGATTTTCAACTGCGCTTGTATTGTTGCTTCTTGCTACTTTGTCTCCTAGAGCTGTGACTCCAGTGTCTTCAGTTCAGGGTCCTCGGTAAGTCACTCATAAGTCTGTGCACTGAGACTACTTAGTTGTTTACCTTCTATGAATAATGATTTGATCCTTTCAACTACACTCCAGGCAATTGCTTTGATCCTTTCAACTACGCTCTAGGCAGTTGCTTTGATCCTTTCAACTGCACTCCGGGTAGTTGCTTCTCTCTGGTCTCACACTTCTTGCAGAGTGATTGGCACTATTTGTAGCTCTAGTTCTGCGACTCTCTGTTGAAGTTGTTGAATGGATTCAACAAGATTCACCACTTGATTCTTCACTGGGTTTTCCTCCATTTTCTCTAAGCTTGTCACAGAGAGAAGTGCTCTGTGGACTGCTTCTTTAACTCCAACCTGCTCCGTGAGAAGTTGTTCTTTCTCTTGTTGGATCTTCTCTCTATCCTCTTCAAACTTGGTTTGGAGGTCATCCNTCTTTCTTCAAGGCCACTGTGGCCTATTCTTTTTCTTCCTGCACGCGATGAAGGCGAACTTCAGTCACATCAACTATTCTGCAGAGTTGGGCAGGCTCATCTCCTAACTCTGTTTCATTTGATGGTGGGGGCGCACTAGACATTGCGTAGCTAGAGTGAAGGGATTTTTGTACACCTCTTAGCTCTGTCTCAATTCTATCATACATGGCTTCTTGTTTTGCTTCAGTTCTTTCCAAAATATCTTCTGAGGCGTCTGATATAGCTGCGATAATGAAGTCGAAGTCATCAACCGTGAGCACGGTCTACAGCTTTGTCTTACTAGCTTTGGACTTCTTCCGTGATGTAGGTTTCATGGGGGAAACCTTTCTTTTCTTAGATAGATCTGCGTCTTCGGGGGGGTTCTATGGCGATGTTACTTCGCCTTGCTTCTGCTTATCTTCTTCCCCTTCTTTCTCTTCTTTGTCCACTTCATCACCACCTCCTCTGCTAGGTGAATCGGATGTAGTCTCTTCTGATGTGATGCATATTTCCTGTACATCTTCCTTCTTTTTCTTCCTCCTACTGCATGGTGCATCATACTCTTCACGAGTAACCACCGAATTTCCAATGAGGTCGGGGTCAGACAGTTCTGCCTAGTCGACTAATATAAGGAACTCTATGGGCCATTCCTTAGTGATTTCTTCCAGGTCCTCTTCTGTGAGCTCGTAGTAGGACCGAAGCTCTTCTTTACTTTCATTGGCATGTGTAGTGATATAAATAAAGTGCCTATCTGCGCGGAACTTCATAAGAGGCTTGAACCTGTCCAGGGTGTTTGGCGCCATATGAGGGAAATACTCAATAGCCCTCTTTAGCTACAGGTAGTATGTATGGAATACTGTGTTCGACTGCCATTGTTTCCCCATATCGCTCGAATAACAGAGCGTGGTGAACTTCACAGCGAGAGGCTCGAACGGCTCAATGTCAGGGAAGGTCGCACCTTCCGACATCTCCTAAGCAGCAAACGCAATGAGGATCAATAACCATCTAAAATGGAACTCATAGGCCTGATCCTGAGCTTTGTGGCAATCCAATTCTAACCGGTTGACTAAGTAACTAGCCCAATTCATCTAGAGTCCTTCAACACATTTTCCAGTGAGGTCAACGACAAACCCTATGACCTGCGTGGATCTGTTCTTTCTTACTAGCTTTCCTGCGATCAACTGGAAGGCTAGGTGCACTGCGCCATTCTGGATAGAGGCTACCTTGTAGCCTTGCGTCCCCTTCTCTACATTGTCATAGGTGTCTTTAATCCTCTATGTCAGGGAGTGGTCTGTAGCCTTCCCTAGGTAAAATTCTTGCGAGTCTGCTCCTTGCATGCTCAATCCGGTGATCCTACGGATCAGTGCTGGATCGACGGTGATATGCTTGTCAAACCACAGATAACCACCATGGAAGAATGACAACAGGAGCTTAATGCACGTGTTAACCTCCTAGTGCCTTCCAAAATGTGGTATCTTCATCACGTTCAATATGGTGGACCTTGTGATGTCCATATTCCATGGTTGGGGGATGATCTTTGACTTCTTCCCCTTCGTCTTGGTCAGATATTTTTGAGGTGCGAGCATGTCATAGCTCTTGCGGTATCCCAGATTATATTCGTTGATCTTCAAGATCAGAATCCTCTCCAACTACGGTCTGACTTCTTGTATTCCCTTCCGGAGGTACACAGTGATGACTGTGTAGTCAAATTCCCTCGGGACACTGTCATGACTCACCACACTGGACAGGGGTGGGATGTAGTCGAGTAGGATAGACGGGAGTAACTTCGCATTCTCCAAGTCATCTCTATGCTTGGTTCTTTTCTCGGTTGCATCTCAGGATGGTCCAGATCCACGAGAAGTCAATGGAGAGGCCTGCACTCCTCTCGTTGATGAATCTTTAACTCATGCGAACATTACCTTCTCAGCCATTAGATCGATTAGAATTTCCTCTACTGACTTTTCTATTGCACTAATGTTGTCCGACATGCATGCTTGAGATCGTATATCTCAGGTTCATGAACAAATACTCAATGCAACAGAATGAATGGCGAGGTCTCAATGATCACTGCATGAAATCAACTAGTTTTTTGTGGGCTTGGATAATCAAAATTGAAAAAAGTGTTCTCGGTGCAATTCTCGACGGAATAAATAGACAACCTCGTAACGGTTTCTTCCAACGGGTCGAAAAGACATGATCAATGCAATTCCATCCGTTATGGCGCAGTCCTAAAGGTCCAATGGTGAGCTTTTGGTCCACAATTTCTCTTCTAATCGTTCGGGAGCATCGTTCTAACGGACATAATGCCTCCAACGGTTATATTGCTCCACCATGGCGAAGTGCCATTTCATGTTGTACTGATATTCCAACGAAGTTAAAATTCTGGAAACCTTCCTTCTGCGAAGTTCTTTCTAGTGCTTCTTGTAATTTTTCTAACTTTGCTTTATTATTGCTTATATTTCTAGCCTTCTTTCCTGTAAGTTGAGTTACTAGGTTCCTTTTTCCATTATGATTCTTGTCTTCTCTTGGCAGAGTAACTTCGTTTTGTTGATGATCTTTCCTAAGGTTCGAGTGTAATACTTCTTCTCTTTCTGGAGTAGGTGCCCTACTCTCATGTATGGATAGGTTCTTCAAGTCTATCTGTGTTCTTTAAGCTTCAACAGCCAGATCCATGGTCCTTAGCAACGTCAACTTGTTCTCTTGTTCTGCTATCAAGTTTGGTATTCTCCTGGTCATGAAATCTGTTAATTCTTGTTTTTTCTATTCTAGGGCTTCCTCTTCTTTTCTTCTTTAGATATGATCTTTCTCAATCCAATTCCTTCCTAGAAAAATAGAAAATGGGGCGATGTTCTCAATAAACTTAATGACCTCAAATTATTCCTTTGTCGAAGTTCCAGGAGCACTCATATATGTCTAGGTAAGTCTTCCACATAGGTTGATTAGATTTCCTCTAAATAGTCCTATTCCTCCCAATGATGGAATCATAGCAGGTTTTCCCAAAATTTCCCAAGTTATTTTTGTCATGATATTCACCTATGTTTCCTCATCCAGAACACGGTCTATGTCAAAGTCTCTTATTCTTTCTTCTATCCATTCTTTTTCTTTTAAGATCTTTGATAGATTAGTGTCTCTGTGGTCATTCAGGGTTTCTTTCATCTTTAGTAATATAGTCTCTTATTCTTTCTGGGATTCTACCATAATCTTAGTTTCTAGGCCTTTCTCATGGTTTGCTTTCTCCATATTCATTCTTTCAAGCTTATCAATCATTTTAGGGCAATCCAAAACTTCATGGTCCATAGCTTTACAGCAAAGACAACTAGGTCTTCTACCAGGGCATTCTGTAGCAAGGTGTCCCGATTTTCTGCAACTGTAACAAAGGGTTAATCCTCTCTTTCTCTTAAATGATCCCCAACTTTTCTTGTACTGCGCACTGGGATCACAATAACTAACCTGCAAGAAATTCTTTCCAATATCTTGCATATATTTGTTAGTCCAAATGTTCTTTCTATGCATAGGAATAACATACCTTTCATTATTTCTATCAGATCTATTCATATCAAATCTTCATTCTTCTAATTGTACCCTAGTTTTCAGACTAGGAAAAAATTTATCAACCATACCTAGATTCATTCTTTCGAAACAAAAATTTTCACTTATCTTACCTTTCTCATAGCACAAATCTTTCAGATCGGACTTCTCTTCTTAGCACAAAGCTTCACAAGTCAAGTAGAATACTACACACTAAAGTAGCAGATCTACACACAAAGATTTATCTTTTCTTTAGTTCCCAGCAATCACAGTTTTGGGTCCCGGAAACGGAACCATTGTTGGCACAGGGGCAGACCCAAGGTTCAATGCTTCAACAGCTCACCAACAAAACCCTAACTACCAGCCCTTTCGAAAACACCTACGAAGCAGATGAAGTCTCACCTGAGGTAGAGGCAGGGGTGGTTGTAGGACTCCAATGTCTACAACCTAGCTGGGACACAACTCTATGATTACAGTACCCTAGAAAAGCACTTTAGCTCATTAGTACTTAACTCTTATTCACAACGCAGACAGAACCCAAATTATAGAGCAACATAGTATTCAACTAGATCTAACACATATAAGCACTTAGTATAAGGAAACATATTGGATCTAGCATCTTATTCACATCATTAGGTACTAAGCTTATCATATTCACCTAAACATACATTATTGCACTAAGACTTAATCACATAAACAATATAAAAACCATATGCACAAAAGAAACCATAACACAGGATATACGTGGTTCACCCCCAACCTGGGGCTACGTCCACCAACTCTTCTTCTTCTTTATTATCTTCTGTCAAGCTTCTTATAGGCACAGAGCATCAAAACCCTACTCCGTAGAGGACAAGAGATTTGTGCACACCTCTCCAAATCCTCCTTCCCTGAGTTACAACACAAGGTATCCTCACACAGTCTATGCACAAAGCACTACAGATGACCATACACTGAGCATAGAGCCTCTTACAATCACTTGCACTTAGCCCAATACTTAGCACCTAGCATCAACCACACCAAACATCGGCCCTTCTTACATCGCCTAGATTTCTATTTATACATTACAAAAAGGGCCTAAACATGGGTAAACCCATGGTCTGACATCCCCATACCCATTACATAAACCCTAATCCCAAAAATGCCCTAAAAAGGGGTCGAGATCCTGCGATCTCCGCTTCAACTTGTGCTCTGCCTTCAACCAGCCTATCGAAGTCCCAAAAAGAGGTCAAACATGACCAAGGTTCCTCCAAACTTGGTCAAGGGCCAACACAAGTCCATGATATTATTATTAATCCCCACGAAACATTTCAGAAGAACCCAGATAGCCATTTAAAAGTTGTGATGAAAAAATGACTTTGTTGTGTACTAATTCGCTACAAACTGTCCCAAAATTACCAGTTCGCAGTGCACAAAGTTGGACTAGGTTTTATGACAATTTTGCAAGACTTTACACATCTAAAGAGGAAAATTACTTTGAAAATTTAAAACCTCAGACCTAATTGAAGCACAATCAAGGAGGGTTTGGTCTGGTCAGAAAACAGAGTGTTCACAGCACACAATTTGTAGCATCATCAAAATATAGTGGATAAGGTTACTACTGCAAGCGGTAGCTGCAAATTGATATTTTGGTATAATATAACAAACTTGAAAATTTCCAGGGTTTAGGATACCAATGTTGTGGGCTTTAATTGGTGCAAAGATTTTGCATTGCAGAAAACATGTAATAGTTTGCAACGCAGAAAAGTATGTAACAGTTTGTAGCACAGAAACATGTAATAGTTGTATCCAGTTCAATCAACCCTTATACAACACACAATTACCAAAAGAGGTACCTAGTGTATCCAAAACTTTAGCTGGTGTCTCACGAACTAGACTGGGGCTTAGTTGGAAGCATTCAATCCTCTTTCATCTGCTACATCCAGTTCGCAATTCTATGTTCCAAAACAATGGCAGTGCACTTCATTCAAATTGTTAGACTTGTTTCTTGAAAGAAACCTAAAGAACATGATGCATTAAAGGCACTAAAAACAATGAGATATCCCTTGAAACGTTTCCAAAGTACAATGATGTGTGATTAGTGCATAAGGTACTTCTTGATACACTGTGAACTTTCAGGTGAGTTTGCAGCAAGTAGATTTGACACTTGACTTGACTCTCAAATAGTTGAAAATGACATAATGGAACCTTTTTTACATCCCTTTGAGGCAAGAAACATGATAATGATAAGTTTAAGACCAAGGGTGTGACCCATGTTGACCCCTGTTTCTTTCATGATGATGAACATTATCATGACACCAAGGCTCTTACATAGACTAAATTCAAAATTATTGCACATGGAAGAATCAAACATGATTTATTGACATGAGATATGACTCAAAACATAAAAAATTTAAAGACCCTATGACTCAAACCTAGAAACTTAAAAATATTTTGACCCCTACACATCCTATGTGCTAACATATTGGATGCATTCATAGATGATACATTGATGATAAATTGTTGAACATTGTTGGTAAATTTAAAGAATATATATTGTGGTTAAAAGTGGTATAAATTGCTCATTATTGATTCACCCCCCTCTCACTAATCCAACAAGAGTATTGTCTTGGCAGGGTCATTTAAACCAGCGAGGATCTCCTTCTTTCACCATTATTCTCATGACATTGTAACTTGTGAACGAATCCCCTTCAGTAGTAGCTCAACATCTCCATTTTTCATTAATAACCAAATATGCATATTACAAAATTAATCAAAGGTTCATTGTTTTTCAATGATTGCATAACAGACCTGTCTATAGTTTTGGTCATGGAAATAATTATATTTACAGACTAGGGAAAACATGGGTGTTACAGTAGAACCTAGAAGTTTGGAAAGAGTATTGAAATACTAGATAATATTATCATCTACCAAAGGTCATCATTCATCAATGCATGTCTTGGATACAACGAAAAAACAAAAGACCCCCGAGAGAGATGCAAGCACTAAGGTTATAAAACCATTAGAAAAGGAAAATGAAGAAAATCATAAAAGCTATGCTAATATTCTCAAAGGCTCCATCAACAATGAAAGCAGAAGCAGGAAGGGAAATTATGACCAACATAAACCTAATTCTGTTCACAAGGACAACAAGAATGAGTTCAGAAGAGTTGTTCCACCAAGAAGGCCTTTCACAACCTGGTACAAAAATCTCTTTCTTGTCTATTGTTTTTCATGCAATAATTTTGGTCATAAAGAAATAGATTGTAGATCTTATGCAAGAAATGATCATATGAGAGATGGAACTGTAGTTTCTTATCATACCTCAAAGAATGATTATATGAGCAACATAACCAAAAATTAGCATGGGTTTGTTGATAGAAACTACAATTCATTTTCTCCCCTACTTGATTACAATATTGAATGCTATAAGTGAAATAACTATGGGCACATAGAACATGACTGTAGAAGTAGCATAATAGATTCTCCTAAACAAAACAAGGAAGAATAAGTTCTTACCAAATATAGAGAAGAATACACAAGGTGTGGAAAAGGAAGCAAGAAGAACCGAAGAAGGAAGAATGTGGACTTGCAATGTATGCTCAAGAGAAAGAAAGCTAGTGGTACATTGATAGTGGATGTTCAAAACATGTGATAGGGGATCATAAACAATTTCTCACCCTAAAGGAAGAAAAAGGGGGCAGTGTTACCTTTGGGAATAATGCTTCTGCAAGGATAGTTGGAAAAGGTACCATTAGTCTTGATAATGGAAAGACTAAAATGTAGAATGTCTTGTATGTTGAAGGGTTGAAACACAATTTGATAAGTGTCAATAAAATGTGTGATCAACTTTATAAACTCACATTTCATTCTATAGGATATGAGATAAGGAAAGTGGGTTCAAGAAGATTAGTGGAAAATGAAAATAGAACCCCAAGCAATGTATACATTCTCGATGAAGTCAAAGGAGAAAAATACAGTATGGGACAAGTAAACGAAATATGGTTATGGCATAGAAGGATGGGTCATATAAACTTTGAGAATCTAGTAAAACTCAGCAAGGCACAAGAAATAAGAGATATGCCAAGGATCTCAAAACCTACCAACACAATTTGCAAACCATGTCAGCACGGGAAGCAGACATGAGTTAGTTTCAAAACAAAGGAGTACTCAACACCACATCCATTGGAAATTGTACACACAAACCTCTATGGGCTAGAAAGAACACAAACTTCAAAAGGTGAGAGTTATTTTATGTTTCTTATTGATGATTACACAAGAATTACATGGGTTACATTTCTTAAAGAAAAATATGAAGTGCTTCATAAGTTTAAAGATTTCAAATCCCTACTTGAAAATGAGACTGATTTAAAAATCAAGTGCTTAAGATTAGACAGAGGATGTGAGTTTACCTCTTATGAATTTGATGAATTCAGTGAGAATCATGGAATCAAGAAAAATGTTTTAGCAACAAGGACTCCACAACAAAATGGAGTTGTAGAGAGGAACAACAAAACTGTACAATAAACAACTAGAACAATGTTGAATGAAGACAAACTACCATAAACCTTTTGGAGAGAAGTAGTCAGCACAACAATCTACATTTTGAATAGAGAACAAATTAGAGTGAACAACAACAAGACACCTTATGAAGTATGGAAAGGTAGAACAACTATAGTCAAATAATTCAAAGTATTTGGGAGCAAGTTCTATATAAAGAGAAATGAAGATAATTTAAACAAGTTTGATTCCAAATCAACGGAAGGTATCTTTCTTGGATATGCATCTGGAAGCAAGGCCTACAAATGCTACAAAAAAAGACTATGCAAGTTTGTAGATAGTATTGATGTAAGAGTGGATGAATAAATACCTAAAAAGGAAAAGCCACAAACAAATGAATATCGAGAGGAGACAATCTACAGAGAATGAGAAAAGGAAGAAGAAGAGGAAGAAGAAAAGAAAGAACGAGAAGAAATAGAACACCAATATCCAAAGACATCATCCATATTTGTTCAAAAACATCATCCAGAAATTCAAATTCTTGGTGATATATATATACAAGAGTTCAGACTAGAAGAAGATTGAACTTTTCTTTGCTATCTAAAATAGAGCCTAAGAACTTTGCACAAGATAGTGAAGATACGGGAGTTTAGACTAGATGAAGATTGAACTTTTCTTTTATATCTACAATAGATCTCGAGAAATTTGCACAAGTTAGTGAAGATAAGCATTGGGTTAATTCTATGAAATAAGAACTAAATCAGATTGAGAAGAATGGGACATGGGAAATTGTGCCTGGACCAAAAGAAAAGAATATGATTTCTACCAAATGGGTCTTCGGAAACAAATTGGATGAATAAGGACAAGTATTAATAAATAAATCAAGACTGGTCTGTAAAGGGTATGCTCAAGTTGAGGGTATTGACTTTGAAGAAGCCATTTCTCCAGTTGCAAGAATATAAGCAATTAGAATGTTTTTGGCATTTGTGTGTTTCAAGAACTTCAAAGTCTATCAAATGGATGTCAAGTTAGCCTTTCTAAATGGAAATTTATAAGAAGTATATATTGAACAACCATAAGGATTTCAATTGTTAGAAAACAAATATCATGTATGTAGACTAAAGAAAGCACTCTATGGAATAAAGCAAGCTCCCAGAGCTTGGTATTCAAGACTTGACAAACACCTACAACAACAAGGCTTTAAAAAAGGATTTGGAGACAACAATCTTTACATAAAAGCAAAAAATGAAAATATGTTAATCATTGTGGTTTATGTGGATGATATCATATTTGGAAGTAATGTTGATAGAATGAGACAAAAGTTTGCAGAAGAAATGCAAAAACAATTGAGATGTCAATGCTTGGAGAATTGTCATTCTTTATAGGATTGTAGATTTCTCAATCCAACAAAGGAATACTCATTTCTCAGACCAAATATATCAAGGAAATGATAAATAAATTTAGAATATAATATTATGCACCTGTCAGTACACCCAAGATCACAGGATGTAAGTTGAGGAAATATGATGAATCTCTAGAAGCAAATCAAACAGTGTATAGGTCAATGATTGGAAATATACTATATGTGACAACATCAAGACCATACATCATGCAAGCAATAGGATTGGTTGCAATATGTTCGATTACTGAGAAGGGGGGGTGAATCAGTAATGAGAAATTATATCATATATATTCTTTAACTTTACCAACATTGTTCAACAGTTTATCATCAATGTATCATCTATGAATGCATCCAATATATATATATATATATATATAGATATATATATATATATATAGGCATGTAAACGTAAGAAGCATCACATAAACATAACATCAAGAACACAGTATACCAGTTTTTAGGTGGAAACCCAAATGGGAGAAAACCACAGAATGCTTTCTTATATATATCAAGAATTCATTCATAGGAAGCGCCAACTTCCCAATTCTCCAGTTGCAACTGGAAGGAGGCTCCAACCCCCTATTCTTAGGCTCCAACGTGAAGGAAGATACAACTCCCTGAATTCTCTGGCTCCAACCAGAAGGAGGCTACAACGCCTTAAGTTCTCCAGCTCCAATTGAAAGGTGGTTCCAACCACCTATTTCTCAGGATCCAACTCCCCGATTCTCTGGCTCTAACTAGAAGGAGGATACAACCCCCTGAATTCTCTGGATCCAACCAGAAGGAGGCTACAACCCCTAAGTTCTCATGCTCCAACAAGAAGGAGGCTCCAACCTGAAGCTCCAACTCCCTGATTCTCCAACTCCAACTAGAAGGAGGCTACAACCACCTTTCCTTACCCTGTCTTGCCTCCCTAAAATATAAGTGTAGACCAATTGTCACAAACTCTGCCACTATCACTGCCACAAACTATGCTACTGTCACTGCCACTATCACTATCGTTGCCACTATCAACAACCTATCAACCTGTCATTGTATCCAACATGTCACTGTCAACAGATCACTGTCACAACAACCTGTCCAACCAATCATTGTCTCAGATTCCATGAAACTAGATCCACTCTCATTTGCATAAAACTCATGCCAAGATCACCAAGAGCATATCTCAAACCATATGCTCAACATCACCAACATGTGCCTCTACCAAGAATGTACCAACATCACCACATACCATCACAAGATATGTGTCTCAACCAAGTACCAACCTGTACCATGAATCAAACATACATCAATCTATACCTCAACCTGTACCATAACAAGTGCATCAACCATGGACCAAACCTGCATCATCAACACCTTTACCATACCATGTTCAAATCATGCACATCAACCATCAACACTTGTACCATACCACGTGCCAACCATGCATATTAACCATGCACAAGCCTCCACCAATATGCAAATATCACCAAGATGTGCCTCAAGCACTATGCCAACATCAAGTTTCCAACATGCACCTCAATCATGTATCAAACCAAGAACCAGGCTATGCCTCAAGAATTATAATACCAACATCGAAAATGCATGCATCCAATCATGTACCTCAAACCATGTGCCTCAACCATATGCCATATCACTCATGATATGTTTCAATCATGCCATACACCATAACATCATCAACGTGTAACCCTCAAAACATGCATATAAACATAGTTGTAACTCTATAACAGAACTAGTGTATGTGATCATAGACTTGCAAACCGTCCTCAACTTCAGTAAAAGGAGAATAACATATTCATCAAACTTTACCTTAGTCTCATAGGATAGTTTTTGGATTAGTCACAAACCTTAACTTTCAACAAAAATAACTTTGTACCTGTAATGAATGAAGGTCTGAAACTTGTACCCAATATTATTCAATATCTTCTCTAAAATTATTCCAAGCTTCACTACTTCTAACATCCCATAAAAGGAGTTATAGAAAAAATGGAAGACCTTGCTAAATTCTGGATTATTCTAGAGAGTGAACTTGTATAGCATGTCACACGAAGAATATTTTATATATAGATCTGAAAATCATACAAACATACTAAATACTTTACTCTATCCAATTCATTTTTTCTCACTAAATTTGGATCCTCTATGAATAATTTATGACTATTTTACCTGGAACACATGTTTGAGACTAACTTAAGGACTAGCCAAAAACCCTATTTTCCACAAAGTGTATCTTAGAAAATACAAGGACCTAGAAGAGGAAATGTTTACCACATGTTCCTTGATATGTCCTCTAAATATCCTCCAATGTTCTTTATCTGAATCATTCTAGAAATGAAGTTATAGAAAAAATGGTAATATGACATGTAAATAACATACCTTAGAACACATTCTCACAAGACTTCGTCCTCCCTTAAAAAAATTTCCTTCTTTACTTCAAATTCCCTCTAAAAAATGCCTCAGATATCCTTGGTTACCTCAGATAAAAATCACTTGAGTTGATATTACAAATTAACTCCTAGGCTCCTTATTTATACTAGATTTGGCACCCTCTTTTAGGGTCGACTTGACCCAAATAAAATTCAATTTAATTTTTAATGATTATTTCATTGGAGATGACTTTGCAAACAACATCCTTAATATTTAGTTTAATATTTATTGCAATGAGGATGACTTGTAACTTCTTGTTTGCAACAACTTTACCCTTTAATTAATGACTTGTAATTGCTTAGGGGATTCTTAACCATTCTTCGAGGCTTCCAAATTCATAAGGGAATATATCCTCAACCGTGAGGAACCACATGGCGTACCACCTACCGTTGGAAATGGAATGAAGAGGAATATCCATATATGAGTGTGTTTCTTTCATTTACACTGTCATTCAAGTATTTTATCCTCAAACAAACTCAGTTTCCATAACCACACTTCTAGGGCTTCATGTAGACTTCATCAAATTCACCCAATTAACTCACCATCAATATCAATCATACAAATTTCAATCAACTTTCCAACATCTTTGGACCTCTCCAATGGTTGACATCAATCTCTGAGGGTTGACATCAATGAAAACTAACTATCCAAACCAATTTTCCAACAATCTCCCCCTTTGGCATTGATGGAAACACCAACATTGATGCTCCAATGCTCATGCTCCCCCTGTGACCATTGCTACTCATCAATGTTTCTCACTCTCCCCCTTTGACATCAATGGAAAAAGGGTATCTCTCCTTGCGAATACTCCCCCTGTTGTCATCCATCTGTTCTTTCTCTTCATTATCATGCCATTGTTATTTCTTTCCTTCTTTGACAAAAGATAACTCCCCATGTCAATATGTCTCGTCCTGACACTATACCTTCTCTAGCCAGTCAAGGGAAAAAGAATAGCTCCCCCTGTGGGTATGTCTCCCACTCTTTGCATGCTACCGATCTTCCTTTCTAGATCTCTCTCTCTCTCTGATGATTTTCCTTCTTTGCATGATGTTGTGTAGATTGATGTAGGGCTACATGTACATGTTTCCTTTCCTCTCTTCCAGTGTTGCTTATTGTTCATTGGTTCTTCCTCTTGTAATTTATTGACATATATAAAAAGCATTCAAATATTCTTTTATCATAATCATCCAACTATCTCTGAGTTGATCTATGAATCAATATCTGAACCAATCTATCCTGAACTCATTCTCTCATCCACTAGTATATATCTATCCAAACTTTCTAATCATCTCACAAATCCATCTATGTCCATATGTCACAAAATATTCACAACTTTGTTGCTCAAATGTCCACAATGCTAACCCATCTATCACTATACAAAGACTTCTTTGAATCAAATATGTCTCCTGAACTAATCTATCTTATCATCAAAATTTTCATGTTTGGAACACAACCAACTGGCACCTTTGTGGGAACACTGCTTTCTCGATCAATCTATCATATTGTACTTTTGTTATCTGACTACTCTAAATCTGTCTCCTCAACCTCTGTAAGTTGCACAAAGGATAGTTCTTTGATCTGTCTCATCTACTGCATAGACTCCCCCTGATCAACATACATATTTGTTGGGAGTCTCCAAAACGGATGGCTCAGAAGAATACTTTCTCTAATGTAGAGTAATCTTCCTCTTCCTCTGTGGATATATCTTCCTCTTTATCCTCTTTCTAAATTTTGTCATCATCCTGTGTTTTGACATATTCTTCTCCACCCTCTGCCTAAATTTCGACACTTTCCTCTTTTCCTGTAAATTCATCATGCTCTTGAGCTGCGACAAATACTGTAAGTACAATTCTTTGGACCTATTCTTAATTTACCTTCTCTTATTATTTTTCACTTATTTTCCAAGCCTTATTGTGTCTCTTATCAGTATTTTCTTTCATAGGCGGCTTAGTCACGTATTTGAAATTTTGACCTATTTGTCCATATTTGTGGCATTTGTGACATTCAATATTATGTGGAGCCACATTAGAATTTTTTGCCCGATCATTTCTTGCATGATCATTTTTGCATTCATTCATTTTTTATTCTTGTTGATCGTGATTCCTTCCTTTGAGAACTTCTGCATAACTCCTTTGTTCTGTTGCTTTTGTCATGGAACTTGAACCTTCCTCAAAATGATCATTCTTGTATCCTAGTATATATTTGTCATTGTATGGCTTTTGATTGTTGAAAATGTTTTCAAACACTTGAGAACTTTTCAAGTTCTTGTTGAGCTTGTTGACTTCAACTCTCAATGTTGTGATTTCCTTTTCAAGATTCTCACACTCTTTTTCTTTCTTTATCATCTGAATCTACATTACTTCTTCCTTTCTTTTTCCTTCTTCAAGTTGGGTTTTCAAGTAGATGATTTATTCTTTGAATGATTTGTTTTTCTTCCTTTATTTCTTCATCTCAGTTAAGGTACTAATTAATTCTTCCTCAAGATCCACTTCACCTTCTTCATCCTTTTTCTTATTTTTTGTAGCCATAAAAAGTACTCTCTATGAGTCACTATCACTTTCATCATCTTCATCAGATGAAGAACCATCTTCTCTTGAGTAGAGATTTTTCTTGAAGGATTTCCTTTTATATTTCTTGTTTCCCTTTTGATATTTCTTTACTTTATTGGGATCTTCCTCTTCATCACTCTCTGAATTCTTAGCATAAGGACACTTATTTTCAAAATGACCAATTTTACCACAATTAAAACATTTCAATGGAAGCATACCTTTGTTCCAGTTCCTCTTTTCAACTTTCTGACAAAGTTTTCCATTTCTTCATCTTCTTCTGAATCATCACTACAACTGCAATCTGACTTGGAATTTGGATTTTGTTTGTCTTTCTTCTTTATCTTCCTGGATGCTTTGAATGATGCTTCCTTCATGGATGGATTTTCATGTTCTATCTGTTGGAATATAATGAATGTGTTCATTTTACCATTGACAATATCACTATTGTCACCCAACCATAGGCCGAAGCCACCCTCTGAGCACCTTAACCTTGACAGAGAATCACTTCGGAAGAAAACCCTAGGCTAGATAGCCAAAAAAAGGGTAGAAAACCTTTCCCCAAGGATAGCGCACCATTAAGAGCTGATCAGATAGTCCAAACCCTAACCAAGAGATATTCCAAGCATAACTGCTAGCTGCAGCATCTGCAACAACAGCTCTCCTCCAAACCTGCGCAGAAACTGGGCAACTGCAGTGCGCACAAGTGCTGCTCTACAATTCTGAGAATGCCTGCCAGAATGAGAACTGGCCTCCTGTATTTATAGTAATTCTGGCTAATTTCCAGGGCTGACTTCTCATTCTGGGTATCTGTCTATTCGGTATATTATTGTTTCTTCTGGCCGAGTTCTTCTCTTGGAGGCTAATAACCTAATATAAATTATCTTCTTGATCCGACAAGTCTTCTAGGGTTATTAGCCAACTCATTAGGGTTTCTCTTTCTTCCCAGAGTATTCTATTCTCGTCAATTTTACACATGGAGGTAAATACCTCCCACAGCTACCATAATATCAACACTCCCTCCTAGCTAGGGAGGTATTATAGGTAATGGTCTTGAGCACAAAACATACCATTCACCCGGTAGCATCAACATAGTTATATAGACTAGATCATGACTAGATCATGAGCACCATCATCATCATCAACTGCATCATCTCTCGAAACCATACTCTATCTACATAATCAGAGATGATGCTCACTCCACAGAGTGATATAAGAGCCATTCTTCTAATCTAGAAGAGTAAATGCTCTGAACCATTTTTCGTCTGGGAAATCTATGTCCTTTGATTATCCATCTAACTGATAATCATTTCCAATACTTATGATAGTCTTCAATCGAAACAAAATAGAACACAATTGTGTCTATACATAGTAGTACATAACTACAATCCAGTGGTACACTACCACACCAAGTAACACACAAGTACTTGATCAGCAATGTATAATCACGAACACTGGAACACATCCACCATAGTAGTATACATCTACTGTCATGCAGTCTTCATAACAATCATCTGATATCAACCTGCACAGAAACAGTGTTATGATATAAACTGAATCATTTGGGCCAATATTTCACTCACATCTATGAGATCTGAAAGAATTTATGCCCTCAAAGTAGAACAATGAGATATCTGGACTATTCTTCTCAAGCAAGGAAGAATAATTGTCCTTTCTTCTGAACCTGGACCATTCCCCACCCTAGGCCATTCTTCCTACACTAATAAAAGTGCACCCTGGAGAGAATGTATAAACCCTAAGGAATGCATGTCCCTGATTGTTGAGCCTGGACCATTCCCCACCCTGGGCCATTCCTCCTACACTAATCAAAGTGCACCTTGGAGAGAATGTATAAACCCTAAGGAATGACT